>BJCM01083548.1:0-31482 GCA_018326385.1 Flaveria bidentis | reverse complement strand
AATTATTTATATTAGTTATATTAAAATTAATATTTTTGAAATACATATATTGTCTACATGACATACTAACTATTCAGTTAAGATAAGTTTGTTTCACACGAAAAGTTTTTCAAAGTTAAAACAGATAAAGATACATAAAATCCAGATTGATTGGTTATTATATTAACCAAAATATAATTTTAAAATATATAAATTATGTAAATTTTATCAAATTTATAAGTTGTATCAAATAATCTGAAAAAGTGAAATTCATTCTATATAACATACATATTACTTCTATATAAACAGTAACTCTTTTTTTATGAAAGCTAAAATATTATTAAGCACTAGAAACCCAATGAGTAGCTAGGAAAAAAACATACAAAACCACCAGGACAAATCCAAAATACAAAAAATATAATAATAATTTAGCTACCCATAAAAGAAATTTTGCATGAAAAACCCCATACTAAGTCATGGTATCTTAACCTATTCTTAATCCATAAGACTTCAAGAGTCTCGATTTCTTCCAAGATGGCTTTTAGTGAGGCCTGATGATTTGAGAAGACCATGTTGTTTACTTGTTTCTGGCTCTCCATATAGACCAACAAGAGATCAAGATACTTGACTGAATTAAACATTTTTAGCCTCTAATGCTTTGACATAAATATGGATTTGAAAGAGATCACATTGAAGGCATAGATAAATGAGTTATTGGATTTTAATAATCCTAACTTTTATATATTGGTCAGGGATTAATCCCAACTCAACAAATATTTATGGACACTTTCAACTTTGAACTTATTTATCTGCAACGATCCTTTACTAACTGAGAATTAGTATTGTTAGTTTTTTTATGATGTTGACTATTTATATGGTCAAAACACTAAAAAAATGACTTAGTGGAGGTTGGGTGGCGATGAGGTTGAAAAATGACTCAAAGTTAGTCCCATTTCATCAAAAAAAACTAAACAGCGTTAACTCTTAGTTAGTAAGAGATTGTTGAAGGAAAATAAGCTTAAAGTTAGGAATGTTTGTAAACATTTTCTGAGTTGAGATAAATCTCGACCAATAAATGAAAGTTTGGATTATTAAAATCCAATAACCCTAGATAAAATATTGTACCATGTTGAGATCATGTTCCATGAGATAGAAGCTGTTATGCATGATGTGAAAACATGATTCATCGATTTCTCGACTTCACCGCAACAAACACATAGATCAGATGGTAGGTGTATTCTTCTCTTGAGCAAATTGTCCTTAGATGGTAATCAATCCAAGGCAAGCCTCCAACCGAGTACATTAAACTTGATCGGCAACCAAGGGTTCTAAACTAAAACGATTCATGATATGGATACTTTTTACGTATGTTTTTAGGAACAAAGTTAGTTAGATCGCTTGATGAAATAATGTGAACTAAATTTTGTCCCTTAAAGTATATAAGTTAGTACTACCAGTATCTTTACGCATGGTTTGTGTAACACTGCTTCTCCCGATCCCTCCTTAACAACCTAATCCGACGTAGAGTAAGGGTGTTGTCGTGATTCTCATTGGTCCACATTTGGTTACTGTGTTTACATTAGCAATAACTTGATCTCTTAGTTAATTAAGCGTCAAATACTATACCACGATTTTAATTTTGAAACCAAGTATAGGGGTGTTGCTACTGAGATTGTAGAAGCTAGTTGTTTATGAAATTTACTTCTTGAGCTACGTAATCAATTCGGTTGTAAAATGACTATTGGGTTTTGTGACAGCATCTTAGTACTTGATAGTTTATCTTAATGAAAACTCAATTCAACGTCAACAAACTAAGCATGTAGGGATTGATATACATATTATTCAAGCAAAAGTTCACATAGGTCTCATTTGAGTACTTCTTTACTCCCCTTCTTCCCCTCTATATGCTAATATATTCAGCAAAGATCTGCTTAGATAACTATATTAGAGTTTCAGAGCTAGTTTAAACGTATGCTCTTCTTACGCTCAAACTAAGGGGTCCTATAACTATATATATATTTAGATATGTTTTGTATTTTAGAATATATATATATATATATATATATATATATATATATATATATATATATTATCTTAGCCATAACTATAAGAATATTGGTTGCGCATTTACCCTATAAGTACAGAGAATTTTTTTAATGGAATCATTTTCTTTCATTCAATTTATCTCTAAAGAGGGGCTTGATTTTTCCTACCTTCTTATGAGTACGGCATGCGTTACACTTGGATTAACAAGGGACCACAAAATAGAGCAAAATGAATAGGCTTCTTGGTGTAGGTTTAAATGTGAAGGGTAAGTCATTTTGTATTTAGAGGTTCAAGATCGCGCCTTATTAAAATAACTATAAGTTAAACTAGAAGTTTTTGTTTGGGCTTATGAGGAGTTGTTTGGTGGCTTATGACTCATCAAAACACCCTATATATAGGATGTAGTTCAAATGAACATCAAAAGAACTTGAGAAAGCTTTTGCTAACTTTTAAAAACAAAGATAATATCAAGTTAAATATTTATTTTTATTGTATAAATAACATACTTACACATATACTACAACATTATGACCATTTATTTATATATGAAAATTCATGTTCGTTAAAAACTAACACAATTGTGAATTGTAACTTACACAAAGTAAATTTTGCATGTACAAATAGTAACTTACATTGTGTAAACATGTACATGTAAGTTGCATTTTACACATATGCTAGTTAAAAAAATGAATTTATGCACGTATATAAAAGAACATAATGTTGTATATATGTAATAGTGTTATTCATACAATAAAAAATATTATTTAACTTGATCTTTGACTTTGTTTTTGAAAGTTTGAAAAAGTTTTCATAGTTTTTCATGTTTTCATTTGAACCATACACAATATATATGGTGTTCTCTATTTACCATGCATTGTAGTTGTGCACTTAGTGTCTTGCTGGTGTTTTTCTCTATAAATATATTTCATATTCAGAAAAACTAAGAAAAAAATATATGCTATATTGAAATATATAAATAATATCTTGCATCACTTCTATGTTATAGGAGAATGTTATATACAATTTAGGGTTGATGCACCTAAGTATGAGTAACTACACAAATTATCAACGTATATACTAGTAATTACTATCAACACATCTAATCACACGGGCAAATCATTTTCAGGTAAGCCCTCTATACAACTCGATATCCTATACACAATTTCAGCCATATTTGGTCTTGCCATCGAGTTCTCTAGCAATGCCATGTTGGCAACATGGACTAGAACTTTAAATTGATCCACATTTACTTGATCATTTAGCTTCGGATCCAACATACGCTTCATAACATCCACATCATGATGTTTTCTACATTCATTCGTCCACTCAGCTAGGGTTATCGAGCCTTGTAATGATTTCATCCCAGTTATAAGCTCGAGCAACAAAACCCCAAAGCTATATACATCACTCTTGGGTGACACTAGACCCGTGTTGAGGTAATTGGTATCAACGTAACCCAAGGAGCCACGTATGATTGTTGGTGTTTGAGCACTGTAAGTATCATGCCCTAATTTGCATAGGCCAAAGTCCGCAAGTTTAGCATGATCATCGTTAATGAGGAGGATGTTGGATGATTTGACGTCTCTGTGGATGACAGGAGGGTCAGCGACCGAGTGGAGGTAGTCGAGGGCGTGAGCAATGTCTAAGGCGATGCTTAATCGATTTGACCATGAGAGACATCCGGCAGACTTTCCTTTGTGGGTGTGAAGTCGATCAAAGAGGCTCTTGTTTGGTATGTATTCTAGTAGAAGAAGCTGCTCACCTGTTACAATCCGCATGCACAAACATTAATTCAAGTTCAAATGCTTATTAAGGGAGGAGTTGGAATACAATACTACAAATTAGTATCTTATTGTGATTATAATTACACAAATAATTAGGACCCTCAAAATTGTTAGAATACTAAAACTAATATTTACGTTTTATAGCAGGCACTTTTTTTACATGGTATGCAGATTTCATATGGTTACGTAATGCTTATATATGTGCTTTGATATAACTAAAAGAAATTAATAAAAATAAAATTAAAAAAATATCCTTTTGCCTCTTTTTTTAATATGAGATCCGAAGAAAGTAATTTTAAATATCTAATATTGGAATGGGATTGTCGTATATGTGTTGATGTTTGCTTTTATCAAGAAAGAATACTTAGTTTTAGAAACGGTAGCTTCTTAGTAATATAACCCTAGGACAATTAGGAGGAGTACAAAACTAGGAATATATGCATAAAACAAATAGAAAACTACATATATGCGGCAATTACTTAATCAAAATTGTTTTAAAATTGTATAAATCTAAAATCTCACATTATTTTTTTTACTTTAATATATATCATATTATGACACGTTATATAAATTATGGATTAATGATTATTTACATCTTTACAGAATCTTGAAGCCATCCATTTTCCAAGGCTTGCATGTTGGAAACACAAAAACGTTAGTTTTAAGGTCGAATTATCCCAATATGCAAATTACATTTAGAAAGCAATTTTAAGCTATGGTATTCCGAATCTCCTTAAATGTATTTATTCAAGAAAAATGGCAACCAAAATAGAAAAAGGTATCTTGATGATAATTGTATATAGGTTGACATGATGATGAAAATTGTATTGAAGTTTAACACTCAATCAACAAAAAAAGTGTTAGCTAAAATTCGTAATTTAAGGTAAATATGATCAAGGAAAAAAGTATATATCTAGTAAAACAAAACTGTGCATAATTGAGCTTACCTTTATCTAAGCAAAATCCCAACAAGGCAACCAAGTTAGGGTGAGAAATCCTAAGCAATATGGACACTTCATCAAGAAACATCTTTTGGCAACCACCCCTCTCCTCCATCACCCTCTTCACCGCACCAAACCGCCCATCACCAAGCTCGGCAAGATAAACATACGACGTGGCTCCAACGCCTATCCGAATTCGGAAATCCCTAGTTGCCATCTTTAGTTCCTCAAGTGCATAAGTCCTAATACTCTTATTAGTAGATAATGAAGATAACCCTATGCCCTTTTGATCATGGTCGCCTTGCGCTCTAGCCAAATATCTTGCGCGTGCTTGGGAGTCCACGGCCCATTTCCTTAAGATGATAGTCAGAATGATGATCACTACTATTGCTCCTCCTATCCAGATGTTTAGTGATGATGAAAAGCCCATGATTACGTAATCTTGGATCACCTTTTAACCCAAACCTTATAAAGAACTAGACAAAAAGATTTAGAAGATTGATCTTTGGATACTTATTTATTTATATCGTCTATCGTCACTCACCCATGTAGCATGTGAGCTTATATTCACGAGAGAGATGAGGAGAGAGAGTTATATATATGAAGTGTTGGAATAGAGCGATTGGGAGAGATTGTTGGGAGTTTGTATTATATATTCTTAAGTTTGGAATGTAGTATATAGAATTATTGATGTTAAAAACATGCATTGTGGATAAATACATTAGTACAAATACACTTAATTAGTGGTCTCAAGTTGTGTCTATAGTTATTTTATCGTTGAATTTCTCAATCTGGTAGTAAGATCTAGCAAGCCAAAACAAAGTTCAATCACTTTGAACGTTACACTAAGATATATATCGGAAAGCTATCTTGACTTCTTAATTATTATTATTATTTTGGAAACTTTTCTAGGAACCCACTTTGAAATGCTTGACTTTTATAAAGCGAAAGTTTATTGTGAAAAAAAGATAAATTTTGTTGAAAAGATTTGAATAGAGCAATGTCAAGGATATTAATGAGTCGTGGTCATTAGGAGCAGCTAATTTTTAAAATACCTTATATGCTAGAGAGAGAGAAAAAAAACTTAGATATGTTATGATTATACGGTCTAAAGATTGGTTAATTATGATGGAAAGTGTGAAGTAGAGTAGGTATAATAAGAGGGTATTATGGATGGTGTTTAACATTACATGGCAACATTCCTATTACAAATTATATAAATGTTACATTTTATAAATGTTTTATCATAACTAGTAGTTATTGTTAATGTTTATAGCACTACTTGTTTTGTTCTTGTTTTAATCCTCAGTGTCAAATTTTGTGTAATCTTAACATTGTACATTACATGTCAAAAAGAATTTGGAGCCGACTAATGAGGTCTTAGAATGAGCAGCATCTTTATCTTTCATGATAGAGTAAAATGTTTGTTATTATCTTATTTTCTTCATACTTTATTATTTTCTTCATACTTTATTATGATTGACTACCTTTAAATAGTTAATTAATTATATACAATACGTTGTAGAGTTTTTATATTATATATGACATTAGAGTCATGTGATTCTTATATTCTTGTTTCCTTTCTTTCTATCTCGATCTATGCTGCTTTTGCCACGAGATACGGTTGATCAACATTCTTCTTTTATGTCTTCCTTGTGTGACGAATTTCTTCTTTGCTCTCCATTTTGTCTTGCTTCGCTGACACTTGTGCGTATATATAGATTTTCTTTTTGTTTATGTTCTCTTTTCATCGTCGTTGTGCTGCCACAATCGTAATTTTTGTCACCACGTTGTGTCTCTTGTAGTCGTGAAATCATAGTCATGGTTTTTATCGTTACAGTCATAACTCTTGCCACCATAGCCCTATGTCATGCTTTTTGTTGATGTTATAGCCTTAGATCCGTCAGTTTCATAAAATTTTCTTACTAGCTGTATGTTTTCTTCTCTTAGGATTATCATAATGACATATTACTTATGGTTTAATGTAATTGCGATAGTTACGAGATATTATTTTATTAATTTTTTTATGACTATCATCATTGTACCCCAAACAATATATAACAATTTTCATTATTTTACTTTTTCAACATTTGAGTATATATGAGTTGAAACTAAAAGTCCTCTAATGACCCCTCAACTAAAAAAATCTGACTTTTGACTCATATTCTACCTTTTCAACCTTTGGCCACTAATCTAATAAATTATGATATTTAAGTCCAAAGTTATAACAATAAACTAAATATATGCAAAAACACATTATAAGCAAGATCTTACCATTATTTTATGCCATAAAGTAAACCTAATATATTACATCGGGTGTTACATTCTAAATCCATATTATTGGAATCTCTTTTGAATTTAGTATTATAACTATTCGTCAAATATAATCAAACTTCGCCAAACACAACCATAAACCAACTATAATTAATCAAAAGCATTCGTACCATATCACACGTAACCATAAGTGGTCAAATAGTCATTAGCATGTACTTTAAATAACTTACCTTGTTTAAAGTAACTGAATTTCATTAAAATATAACTTCATAAATTTATTTGTCTTCTGTTTATTTTATTTTAACTAAATTATCCCCATGTGACATGGCTCATGGCTGAGTAGTCTGAATTGGGCCAATCACGGACAACCGTTTTGGGGCATGTTAGCCCGATCCGGAGCCCAATGTATTTCGAATTTCGACCCATAGTAATTGACACTTGTTATTTTAACCATTAGCTTAATATATAAAAAAATAATAAACTAAAATTTGATTTATTAGTTTATAAATCCTATTTATTTTTTAAATATAATTTTTAAGTTATATTAATTCAATAAGTCTAATTCTATTAAATTCTTTTTATCCGTTAAAATTTTCTAGATTAGGGAATTTACTTAAAATAAACCTAGTATTTAATAAGTTTAATAGTCACTGAAATTAATGTTTAGATAAACCAGATATTGTAGTTATGAAAATTTCCATATCTAGACAAGTAACTGATATACAATTTAGTCCGTTGAGAAAATAATAGAGGTTGAACATAATAAACACCTTCAAGTCTTATCATAAATAAATAGTCTAGATTTAGAAGTAGCTTTAAAAGTGTATATGTTCTTACAAAGCTTAAATATATAACTTGTTATGTTTCTAAAATAAATGTTAAACTAGAATTAAACCTCCCGCGTTGCGGCAGGGGCGTAAAACCATACCAAATAGCACTAATGTCATACTATGGTCAGCAACCACCAACACCAGAAAGCTCGTATTAAACAGATGAAATAAAATAAAACCGAATAGAAAATAGATGTAAAAACATCGAACCACGCACGTGAAACGTAAAACATTGAAAACAATAACTAAGTCGATGTTGGACTTGCATGTCGCGACGTGAATGTTAAACAGGAAAAAATAGACGCAACAACGTTGAACCAAACATGTACTTTATGACGTGTAAGTCTAAAAAATTTAGACCAAAATATAAAAGATAATTTTGTAAAAGATTAAAAATATAGGGGAACAAAGTTGAAGGTGAATAATTATAAGGGTTAAATTGTAAAATGTAAAAGTATTGGGTTTTAACATGGAATTTTATTAAAAAATAGATTATTATACCATATGCATTAAAATATGTACATGTATATTGGTAATTAGAATATATATATATAACTAGGATGTTACCCCGCGCTCCGCCACGGGGTTGGCTACTTTGCAGCGTATTCGTTTGATGTTAGATGCACTTAATAATATTACAAACATTAGATTGACATTAGCTACACATAACAACATAGTAAACATTGGTAGTTGTTTGTAGTTATCGATTCAGATTCTATCATGAACCCAAAATGGCAGCAAGGAACCAATTTACTAAAAACAAATTTTAGGTTTTGACGTGAAAGCAAAATGCCAAATGACTATCTAAAGTTTTCATATTGAATACCTGCAATGAATATAGCTCAGCTTTTAAAGTGTGGTTGTTTATTGTGAAATTCTAATTTCTATTATGATATATCTCTTCAGGAAGTAAATTAGAATGCTAGAAATAAAAATTAAAGCACACTTTAGGAATGTTGGAAAAGAGAAAGTAGGTGTCTTAACATATAATTAACCAAATAACTTTCTTTATAAGAAGATGTTGTATAGTTCCAGTTACGTTTTAAGGCAGCACAAAATGATCCATATATTATTCATTCCAAAACACATTTCACAGTACATATAAAACAACCATGTACAATCACAATATATCAAATAAAAACAACAGTCCATAGAACCAAGCGTAAACATATAACCTACACACAAAATGCATTTTGAATGCTTGTTTGCAAATCTTTGAAATGTGAATCGTGGATTATAAGTTCAAAATGCATTTTGAATGCTTGTTTGCAAATCTACCAAGCAAGAGCAAACCCCAAAATCCGATCAAGGTACATATATAATACTCGACGGAGATCATTGTACGTTCGGGAAAAGAACAAACACGTGTCAGCCGCCTCGGTGACCATCAAAACAAACTGCATGCGCTAATAGTTTTTAGGTAGTACATTTTGCATAGATACTTGTACGTTACTGTACATCGACCTTTTGCATAGGTAATACTTGTATATATAATGACTCAACCTTGACATAAATGCATGGTAGATAAACGTAAGCCTAAAAATGTGTCTAATTAACTCTGTATAAATAGCCTAGTGGCCTTTGGACATCCAATACGTTTGCAGGATGTACCAAGTGGCATTCAAGTTTACTTTGACATTATGTTGTAACTAGTAAATAGGACTCGTGTTGCGACATGACGTAAAACCGTTTCATTTATCATAAACGTCACACCATCGTTACCGATCACAAACACCAAAAAATGTCGTATTGTAAAAGGAAATAAAAGCAAAAAAATAAAACCGACGGAGAGTTGACGTAAAAATGTTAAATATGAAACACAAAACATTAAAAACAATAACAAAGTCGATCTAGGATTCGCACGTTGCATCGCGACCGTTAAATGGAAAAAAAATATGCCTAACAGCGTTGAATTTCACGTGCACGTTCTGACATATTAATTTAAAATTTTAAACCAAAATGTAAAATGAAAATTTTATAAAAGATAGAAAGTATAAGAGATTAAAATTGAAAATAAAATGTTGTAAGTGTTAAATCGTAAAAGATGTAAAATATTATGTTTATTAAAATAAAAAATTTTAAGAGAGAAAAAAGAAACAAATACATGAACAATTCTTAATGTTTATTGTACAACCATTAATGCATCACTAGATTAAAAATTAGACTTTATTATATTACTATAGTAAATTCAACTCCCTTAGTGTCATCTAGGATTAATTTGTAACATTTGACTGTGACATAAAAAAAGATATAATTCCTCTGTGGCTTGGACTATGTTTTGTTTCAACTATACTAACAACGCTAATTTCATCTGAGATATTCAATGGACATGTCATACAGTATCAACGACATGATATCATTTGTCGTGGTGTCATCAAACCACAACATCTCTAGCTTGTATTGTATAGCCACCGATTGTAAGAGATGTATATAGCTCACATGATAATTTGCTTTATTTTGTGGATGGTCAACATGAATGACCAAACCTGTATGGGACGTGTAGTCAGGTAACTACACACCCTATTTGTTTTAACGTTAATATTTATTCCTAAAAAAATAATCACTAAACTATACTGTTGAAGATTTAAACCCATAACCATTTGGCTCGGGAGCGCTCCATTTGTCACCAACTATCCTCTTGGGGACAAGTGTATGCCCTACTTTGTTGTTTTGTTTTGTGCTCAATGATCAATGGTTGTATGATTGGTTAAGATTCTTTAGTCTTTTTTTATGTTCTACACTCAATTTGTTATTTGATATTACAGATTTCGGATTAGTAATAAGATATAGTCACCTCAACATAAAGATGTGAAAAGATGATAACTTAGTCAAATATGTAATACTATGGTCTAGAAGAAAGTATAAAGGATGGGATCTGATGACAATGATGTAATGTTTAAACGCCAGAAATAGTAATAGTTGATTTTTTTATTGCCCACGTGTATTGACTAAGTTATTTCATGACCAAAAGGATAGGAGTTGAATTTACCTTAATGTTGAGTTAGTATATTATTCAAACTATTATTTTTATTGAACATAGACTAATCACGTTGATTTTATAACTAAATATAATACATCATAATCAACGACGTAGCAACTCTAAACGACGTAAAACACCCTTGAGCACGCGCTGTGATCTTGACACGACTCTAAAGCACTCGTACGCGCTAAGCATTTTGGTTAAAGTTCCAAACAATATTCCAAATCGAGTTTTAATAACATATTATCAGTTGATCAAGCCATAGCTGTTGAACTGATGTAATTACAAATTGGTGTACAACATCATGGATCCAAAATCTTTGAATACAAATCCGAATGACAATCCATTTACAGTCATAAAAAATATACACTTTTCGTGCTTTTTTCCTACTGTTTTTCTTTTCAACGCGCTAGATCTACGCTAACGTTGGTGTTGGTGGTCACAGCGCCAGCATAACTGACTTCACTGGCATCCGGTCCGGCATAGTACATTGCCACTGGCATCTTCATTGGAAGATTTGGGAGCGCACCTTCGAACTTGAGCACTTGAATCACTTGTCGGATAGATGGTCTCATCCTCCAGTCAGGGTGCGCACACCATAACCCAACCATCATCAAACACTTAACTTGTTCAACATCATATTCCGAGCCCAGCAATGGGTCCACACCAGAAAACAGCTCACCTTTTCCGAATAAGTCCCAAACCGACTGCACCAAACTGACATTAGTGTTCCAATAGCCATCCATCGCTTTACGTCCACAAACAATCTCTAACGCAACCACCCCAAAGCTATACACATCCGACTCTTTACTAGCCTTTCCTGATGATATGTACTCAGGAGCCATGTAGCCTAGAGTTCCGGCTAAAGCAGTCGTTCGTGGACCCAACTCATGTTCCACAAGTCGAGCCAACCCAAAGTCCCCTAGCTTAACATTGAATCCTGAATCGAGCATGATGTTACTTGGTTTGATATCGCGATGCACCACACATTGCTCCCACTCTTCGTGAAGATAGAGTAACGCAGAAGCTAAACCGATAGCAATGTTGTACCTAACAGGCCACTTAAGTGGACTCTTTTTGCCAAACAGGTGTGAGTCGAGGCTGCCATTCGGCATATACTCGTACACAAGCAAGAATTGAGTCTCGTCGTGGCACCAACCGATGAGTTGCACCAAGTTTCGGTGCCTTAAACTGCTGTTGATCTTCACTTCAGTCATGTACTCTTTCTTCCCCTGTTTAGAACCCTGTGAAATCTTCTTGACCGCGATTGGCATGCCTACGCAAGACAAGTAGCCCTTGTAAACCGAACCGAAACCTCCTTCACCCAACTTCTGATCATCTGAAAAGTTGTTGGTAGCCAAAATGAGATCACTGTAAGAATATCTCTTAGCAGCTCCACTTTGGATATCATCATTCATCGAGGTCAAGGAGAATGTTTCAAGCGATTCTTGTGTGGTTTTTTTTCGCCTTCTGCAAAATGCAGCACATGTTATGATGCTACCGATGATTATAACAGCAAGTGGGACTGTTAATCCCACTGGTAGCTTCCATTTGTTTGAGTTATCTTCGTTTTTTGTTTCGGTACTCAAGCTTGAATTGAACTCCCAGTATTGCAGCATGTGTTTCTCGACGTAAGTACCAGTTGCAGCCGAAAACCCAATCGTCACCCACTCGGGAACAACTTCCCGAAGGTCAACTTGATACGAGAGACTTGTATTTTCAGCCCCATAGCTCCAAATGAAGTTGAGAATATGTGTCGTACTGTTGTAAGACACCCACGCGTCTATTGGATCTCCACTGTGCAAACTAGCATTCCAAGCGGTGTAATTAGCCGAACGAAGAGAGTTCTTGTTGATACCAACATGCCCATATGGCGGATCCCAGTCAACGTCCGAAAAAGAGTCAAACTCGACAAAAATCAGTTGATTCCGCGGGGAATCAGTGTCTGTTTTATTGAACAGTCCCAAGAAACCAGCAGCTGAGTTGGGTGGGATTTGGAAACCAACTGGTGCAAGAAAGAAAGCTATCCCATCGCCAAAGGTTGATCGCGCTAATGTATCAACGACAAAAGTGAAGTGTGTAGTGAAATCCGACAGATTACCAGATTTTCTGTCCCATATGTGGATTGGATCCGCGTACTTGGCTTGACCAACACGTGTGTAGAAGTTGACCTCATTGAACTGTATGGTTCCGTTAGAAGAAGGTGCAGCATCTCCTGAAAATATTATATTCGCTGCATCGGATTCAAAATTTGTGATCTCAAAATACAACGATTCCCCGAATGAAAAGAACAAGGAAGAACAACAGGCAATGAGAATGATGCAAGTGATTTGATATCGTGCAGAAGATGAAGACGCGAACGAGATAGCCATGATCGCGCAAGATCAAAGGCAACTCTGTGTGATTTGGAATTGCACCTAAACAGGTTGAAAATAACATCATTCAACACCTAATATGTGCACAAGTAACTCGTGTCCCGTGTGTCCACATATTATTCATCAAACTTTAACTATTGGTTTAATATTTTAAGAAGATTTTCACAAAGACTTTTGAAAATTAGATAATAAACTTTAAGATAAGCTGTATTGACTTCCAGCAATCAAGATTGACAAATTCTTCGATAGATTAATAGGGAAACACACGGTTTTTTCTTGGAAGCTGCTTGAGCATCCATTATTGCATTTACATTAGTATTAGTTTAGAATAAATACTTTACAAAACCATTAAATACTAGAGAGAAGACAATTTCTTAGTTTGCAATATCGTGGTGGAATGATTCAGAAAAATAAAAAGCAATTATGGTGATTAATTTGTTTTGATAACTCCAACACAGGGGGCTAACTCGTCACTTCAGCACTTTTTTTCTTTTAGAATTTCCGAGCCAAACCGGTAACTATTGTTTTAGAAGGTAAGTCCGGTCGGCTGGACCGGCCAAACTAACTAAAAAAGTTTGTTTTAGCGATTTAAACTAGTTTTTAACCAAGAAAAAGTAGTGAATTGTATCGATTTGAGTAGAAAGATTGGTAAGATGCATTTGTTCTTGTTAAATTATTTTAAGACAAATGTCCACACTTGGTCTCTTTCCGAGACCCTTCTAGTCACGGCTATGTAAATAGTCGTAAACCAGAGAGCTCACGAGTACTTCGGCGTGCTAAAAGAAAAGTCCTCTTTGAGAACAACAGCAGGGGTTTGAGATGTGTTATAGATCAAGGAAATTAGAGAATAATTATTAACATTCTCATAATACAATAACAACTTTGTAAGATAAACTAAGCAAATTTTATCTTTCTTGGATTATTATTAGTAATACAATTATAAAAGTAAATTAGCAACTTCAATTTGTAGATCACTGGTCATTCACTTTAGGTTTTTCTATCATGTATCCATATCATATTTGTTTCATTGGATATATTTCTTTTTAGCCTTTTAGCACAATTTCCGGATAAAATCATAGGTTCGTTTAACCCCAAGCTTGCTGATCAACAACAAATGAGCCACATTGAATCAGCTTAACCAACAACCAATAGGTTATTAAAAAAACATCAGTCAACCTCTATGACTACACAAATGATAAGATGCATGCTACATATTTGTATCTTGCAAGGTGTATATCAGATCATCCATCTCAAAACTCTAGCTTCATACTTCTCATCTAATAAGATGTTAGATCTCTTGATGTCATAATGTATCACTCCTTGTCATATCTTCGAATGGATTATGAGAGTAATCCAACCCGCTAACAATCTCAATGGATATCCAAAGTCATTACAGCCCATGTGAAAATTATGCAGGACACATCGATGTTTGCAGAATTTTCACACGGCTTTAATGCCTCAGGATATACATCAAGGTTGTGAGCGGATTGGATTACCTTCATAATCCCTTCGAGATAGAACATGGAGTCATACATGGTAACATCAAGAGCTCCAACATTTTATTAGATGAAAAGTAAGAAATTGAAGTTTTTATTTTCTAATTCTACTTCTAAAAGCCTAAAAGAATAGAATATCTTAACTCTAACTTTCAACCCATGATTTAGACATGCAAAACTCAATCAAATAGTAAAAGAACTTTGAAACATTATATACCCAAACTAGCGTCCAAGTTTTCTCAGCAACCATTTCTTCCGTAATGAAGCATCCAAAGCTAAAAAGGTCTTTGCTTTTTTCTCATCCTCAAGAATATCACAACCATCCAGCAACAGATCATCATCTATGTCGGGTATAGCTTGAAGTGCACCTACTGCTTTTTCTATTGCACTACAATTCCTGACAGTTTTTCCATTTACCAGTTGTGAAACTACATTTGCCATATCTGTAAAAGCTTCCTTTATATCATCATTTTGGTTTTTTAGCACTTTCCCGCAACGTTCTAAACCTAATGGGGTCTTTTTTACCCGTTTTTTCTTGTTGATTGCCCCAGTTTCTTCAGGCAGGATTTGAGGATTATAACCAGTTGGAATATTTGAGTTTACTGTTAAATTTGAAGAACAGCCTTCAAAAATAATAGAAAGATCTTTATGGTGTCTCAAGACTCTACTCTTGTATGAAGTTGCATAAGGGTGTTCCTGTTGATCATCACATATTTTTAGCTCATAGTCAAACTTTAGTACTAATTTTAAAACATACATGTGTATATGATTATTCATTAAACAAGGGCGTTTGTACCTTGCTATAAGTTTCCCATGCCTCATCATTAGCTACTACCATCTGGCTATTGTCATCCCATGAAAAACCCTTCTGATTAACAAGGCATTTGACTTCGTTAAACTGTTTCATGAAGTACGCATATCGACCTTGTAGAGCCTGATTGTCATATTGTAGTTTACATTTTTCATTAAATGTTGTTGTCATCATCGTCCACATCTGATCATCAAGCCCATGAACAATCTTATTCATTCTAATTTGCTCCAGCATTAGTTCAATAAAGCAATCATCCAATTCAGATGTCCAATTGCCTTCTTGTTTTTCTTCAGAAACTAACCCTCTGTTGTCACAATGACCTACAAAAAAATATAAAACTTTCATAAAACCTTCATTGAGAAGGTAACTTGCTATAAATGACAAGAACGTCCTAAGAATCAAAAAACGAAAAAACAAACAACCAAGAATACTGCTAACACAAGTCTGTGTTTATTCTAACTTACAAACTATCATGAATTTCAAAATAAAAGTAGAGATACCCGTACTTGAGACCAAGTGATTATATTGTCTTTCAGAACCATTTTGACCAAAAATGATGCACAGCTTATGGTAATTAGGCACCGTTTTAACTCTGTAAGATCTTGAATCAGGATGCGCCTGCATAAATTTTAATTTTAAATTATAGTAAGTAACAAAACTCAATTAAGGAAAATTGCAATATAAATGTTCACCTCAATGTAAGCATCCCAAACATGATCTTCAGCTGCCACCATTTCTCGTTCATCATCCCAATAAAACCCCTTTTCACCTAAAAGGGTGTTTATATCATTGTACTGTTTCTTCAAATGTTTGTATCGATTCTTCAAAACATCTTTGTCATGGTTAGAAGTAAAATTGTCATTAAATGACTTAACCATGTTAATCCAAGACTGAGCCACGAGTGTTTGCCCATTTCTGTTTCCTCTATTAACCTGGTCTAGCAATAAATCAATCAGAAAACAGTCCATTGGCGGGGTCCAATGTGTTCGGGATCGATCGCCACCTACCAAAAAAATATAATGATTGTGTAAGATTACTCTAAATTTAATAACTAGCTGTTGGCTTTTATTAAGCACAATATTCAGGCTAGCTATCTCACACTCTCATGGAGAACAACTTCTTATTTAAATGATTATATGTTCTCACAAAAATAAACATTTCTGCTTATTAAGTTATTATAGTTTATTTCAGAACCCCACCCCCACCTCTTTCATAAAAGAACCAAAAAAGAATTAGACACTTCATGAAAAAGTTCACATACCAGACTTCACTCCAATATCCTCATCCAAGTTATTACTTTGAGATTTAATAATGATGTCACTTCCAAAAATTGATTCCAAATCTTTATAATTTGGCATACATTTCGCTCTATACACGCGTGACTGTGGATGTGCCTGATCAAGGATAACCACATTACAGATAGAAGCTAATGGGGCTTAACGAATAATGATAACATAAAAATATCAAAACATCAAAGCAAAACCTTTATGTAAGCATCCCAAACATCATCATTAGCAACTAGCTTTTGCTGCCTTGCATCCCAGGAAAAACCATCTTGTTTAAGTAAAACCATTATATCGGTATAATACTTGAACAATTTCTTGTATCGGTGTCTTAAAACCCTTTTGGTATGGTGGGGCCCGAATTTCTCATTGAATGAATTGAGCATCTCCGTCCATGCTTCTTTGGTATATGAATTATTATTACTGTCAGATTTATTGCCTTTTCCTTGATGAACTAATAGCAATTCAGTGAAAAACTGATCCATGGCTAGTGTCCATTCTGTCCTTGAACGATCAGTGGTTGAAGGAGTTGGAGTTTCTAGTCCATCACCTGAACAACAGAAAATCATTTAAACTTGTCTGCACACATATTTGGTGATCAAAATCAGAGGTTCATGTTCGGTTGACACATACTTTACAATATTTCAATAATAATATATGTATTACAAAAAGGTTTAGATTGCTATATATATTAGTATGCACTGTGCGCCACATTCGACCTATTTGACCCGTTCCACTCGGTCCACCTTGTCCTTTATAGTTATTTTATCTCCTTTACCCATTCGACCTTTTAGAGAGAAAATGACTGGATCCAACACACTCATTAGTGAACTGGTTGAAATACCCATCACTAAAATATTTTATAAAGTCAAAATAATACGTAGGTCTATGAGGGACAAAAACACACCTAAATTCACTCCAGGGGCTTCATCATCAATATCTATATCATGACTAGAACGACTATATCTTCCATCAGCAGTTGTATACCCATATACTAAACATAAATCACTGAAATTCTGCACTGATTTTGTCTTGTACAATCGTGAATCTGGATGTACCTGTAAATATTAACCATAATAAGCACGCAATATAATTATAGCATCAAAAAACTGAGTTTGTTCATAAGTTAGACCCCACCTTGATATAAGCATCCCAAACATAATCATCTGCAACAACCATACACCGAGCTTCATCCCAAGAAAATCCACCTTGTCCAAGCATATTTTTTATATCATTAAATTGCTTCCACAAATTCGTATAACGACTCTTCAGTACATCCTTATCATACTGTGATCCAAATTTTGCATTAAAGACGGCAAGCATATCATTCCAAGCTTGTTTGTTAAATGTATATCCAACCCTATTCCCTTTTTGCATATGTTCCAACATTAGGTCTATAAAATAGCGCTCCATTGTTGAAGTCCAGTAAGTTCTTGATCGATCATTTCCATTGGGAATTTGACTACCCATTGTCCAAATTAAAAGTATGATCAAACCATGTATCTGCAAAAAGATAAGCTCATCATTTCAAATAAGGAAAACAATATAATCATTAACCATAACTATAACCATAACCATAAGGTCCATAACCAAACCATAATCAAACGATATAATCATTACGAGTACCAAAAAACAGCACAGGATCAAAGCCATATAAAGAACATCATTGCATAAAAGCCTGATATGATAGTGTAAACATTTCTTTCTTGCATTTGATCATTGGCCAATTCATTTTTAACATTCCTCTTGACTCTTACAATTTTTATTCGCAAAACTTCAAAGCTTTTAAAAATGAAACATTTTACCTTTCACTAAGTATTCGTGATTAAAAAGCCTACAATTTCACATTTTTCAAGATCGTAAATAGATGATAACAAAAACACTTTTTAGTGTTCAAGAACCACAAAACAAGTTAACAACACAAACAGAACTAGGTGATACATCATCATATGCATACAAAATTGTTTTTTTATTCAATCCCCCCATCTTTGATTCAATTGAACAACTCAATACAAGTAAAAGACCAATTAGCTACACAATCAAAATCAACTAGCAAACTGATGCAAAACCAGAATCGCATATATTTACAACAAAATCAAAAATTGCATACCCATCACGCTCATAAAAGCACAAATCCAACAACCCTATTATAAGTATTAAAAAGCTTCAGCTTCAGATTCAACAGAAGACGATCACAACCGCATGATCTTAAGAAACACCCAAATTACTGATCATTTCACGTTCACAATTACAGAGGCAGAATCAGATTTGCAAGAGGCATGAGTATTAATAAGTTACTACTTACAAATTAGGGTGTTTGTGGACCATCGATGATGGGGGCGATTGGGAAAGTGGTAACCCTAGTCCGGAATAAGGGAGTAGGTGATCTGGTGTTTGGCTACAAGGACAAAAAGGGTGTTTGATTAGGGTTTCACTTCAACATTAAGTTGGGCCTGGGTTGTGACTGATGATCAACAAGTTATTGTTGTTGATAACCACTTGTTGTTGTTGATCTTACAGGCTAATGATGGGTTCGAAAACTATCGTTTCTTAGTTAACATTGATGATGTTATATTGACGACTAAATTTTAGGTTACATTTGATCATGTTAGTAGATGTCTTTTGAGTATGAAAGTATCGTCTAGATTATACTTGATCATATTAGTAAGTTTATTTTGGATACAAACGTGTAATTGGATTATACTTAACCATGTTAGAAAGTGTCTTTTGGGTACAATACTATGATGTGGAGTCCGTAATACACTTGACTATATTAACAAGTCGGCTAGTGTTGTTTGAATTCCACTTGATCATATTAGCATGTATCTTTTGGCATGGACTCATAGCTTGCATTATGCTTGATCATATTAGCAAGTCTCTCTTGGGTACAGATGCATAATCTGGATTACACTTGACCGTCTTAGCATGTCTCTATTGTTCATATTTAATATCCCGCACATACGTAGATGAAGCCAATGGCCAAATTGAGATGTTACGTGTGGCCTTATGGTCATTTGTTTTAGCGTTTTTTGAAAAAGGAATGACTAGATGCCGCAAGAAAACCAAATTATACCTATTTGAAAAAAAATGATCAAACAATTAAAGTTTTGACCAAATAGGTAGACTCTAAAAATTTCTTACGATTTTTGTAATACAAATCACAAGTTGTATTACTAATTAGTTTGTACATTTCACTATTTTGTAGACATTATGTTTTCACGTCCCTACTAACTTGACGATTGTTTCTCCTAAGTTTTTGCTTGATCTCTTCCTCTTTCTTATCATAAAAATCAATCACATCTTTAAAACTAACGGAACCGAAAAATCCTCTGTTGCTGCATGTTGTCGAGTTAGATTCTTCAATCTCACGAGTTGATGTTGCTTCTTCATCAGAACTGTACCTGCGATACTCGCACAACATCCTACAAAAGAAAATGCAGATAGAAAAGAAACAAATAATGCCACAAACTAGGAATAAGCCCCAGAAGTTGTTTAAAGTGAGGCTTTTTCCTTCAATTTTGCTAGTTTGAGAACACAAAGTGGTCGAGAGCCATTTGTCGTGGATTAGTTGTAGGTCTCCGTTTTCTGATAGTCGCAGGATCGCGGTTGATAGATCAACTACTAGAGGAGAGTCTCTTGGGAATGCCTGGGATTCAATTTGAATCTGATGTCAAACACACTAAACTGATATAAGCAGCTAAAGTTAATAGAAATAGTAACATTTGGCATTGAAGTTTTTTATGACAATGAGTAAACTTACAAAACCCCATCCACTTTTTGTAAACTCCTGACCAACAATCCTGAACTCACACTTGCTGTAACGCATAAAGAGCTCGACGTAAGGGAGTTCATCAACAATAGCAGCCACACCACCTCTTTCTGGACCTAAATGAAGCGCGTTTAAGTAGTCCACCTCGTCTCTCAATGGTATGATCCTAGACTCTGGGATATTGAGTTCTTCAATCAAATAACTATGAGAAAATGTTCCCTCTTGAACTCCAATCGGGTCATTACTTGAGATCAAGCTATCTATCCCTTCAATGCTTGAAGTTAGTTGTTGTACTGTGAGGATTGATGTCAAACTAGCAGTGTAGCTCGAAGTAATAATCAAAACTACAAACAGCCAGAGGATCAATACGAATCGTCCCAACGTGCTCACAATTCTCTGTCCTACATAGATAAATGTCCACCAATTCAAAACTTTGTTGTTTAAGATCTTTGTCGTTCAGTCTAGTTTCATACTTACTGTGCGAAAAGAACATCGTCGAGAAGGTAAACCTGAAAGTTCAAAGCAAAAACAGCCAATGTATATCAGATACAAATGGCGTTTAACATATTAATTAGGAATAGTTCAAGCGCATGAAACAGATGAGATACAAACCACAAAACTGTGATGATTTGTCGCATAGGCGGTCCACGAAACTCTTCATTTCAACAGTGAAGGGCTTGAGAAAGGCCCATGATTTCGGCTTCGATTTGTTGAGAGGAACAACTATGACAAGCCCAGACTCTAGATAAGGCTGTGTAAAATCAACCATCCTTGTTCTATTTGTAATAATAGTAATGTCTCCAACTGCTGCATCATACTTCTGAAAATAAAGGTAAATCAAGATATGAGTATACTCCTATACCATGGACATCAAGGCCATGATATTTTATAAATCTAACACTAGTATTTATCTGATCACACTATTTTTAGTAATTTTGTTTACTAACAAAGCCAAAATTAAAGAAGTACTTACATGGACAGCAACAGCTCTCACAAGTTCGTCGTAGCTTGGATTTCTTTGTCCATCACCGTATAAAAAGTATTCTAAACTGACGGGGTACGGAAGCAAATTCACAGCAGCTTCAAAGACATCAATGCAATATCCTTTTACCCCTTTAATTGACTTATCTTTCGTCACAACTTCTTTGTAGCTATAACCATACGGCACCACAACTCTCAAAGACTTTCTATTGTTAGGAAAAACCCATCCCCGCGGTCTTTTACTCATTCCACCAGGCCAAATCACGCCATAAAGCCGTTGATCATCGGCAGAATTGTGTGAATGATGTGCATACAATGATTCAGGAGGAGTGGTTAAGAGACCTGAGTGGTTTGACCAATATCCAATTGTCCTTAAACCAGTTCCACCTATGTTCACAATATCATAAGCCTGATGCATCAGCTCATGGTCCTTGTCAAACGTCACATTTCCAGTCAAACCCACGAATGTTGTGGCCAAGACTGTTTGAAGAAGCTGATCCCCTTCGTTAAAGATCCTAAGAGCCGAAAGATGAAGCTCGCTTCCATTAGTCATTTGTTGGAGTTTAGAATCAGTAGAAAATGTGATACTTCCTCCAGATTTTAAGAATTTGTCAATAGCATGTGCTAGTAACCATACAGAATCATATGCATTTAGAGCATATGAATTAAAACTAGTTGTTTGTTTCTCTATAATATTATTCCATTTAGCTGTGAAAGATTTCTTGATATCAGAATTAGGAGTATGTTGGCGCAACGCGATGACCCCTTGTATGACATCCATCATCCTAGGATCTGGCACTTCTGATGAATCCAAAACAGCCAAAAGCCAATCTGTAGTAATCCAAACATAACCACTTGTCATCATCCCAAGCTTATACGCAACGACGAATATCTCAAGACCCGAGTCAGGACTAACATGAACAACATAAACCCGAGACTCCATCATGCTGACTTTAATCAGTAGCTCTGTAATGTCACTATGAGATGCACCTGGAGTGATTGAAGCTTTGTATGAAATCCGGGCTCGTTTCTTTGCAAGGGCCTCACCCAAGGCCAATATTCCATTTCTACCATAATCATTGTCAACAAATATGGCAACAACTTCTTTCCACTCGAAGTTTAAAACGAAGTCAGTGATCGCATACATTTGGTAGCGGTCGTTTTGTGTGGTGCGGACGAAGTAAGGGTGTTGATGACCCGAAAGTGTGGGGTCTGTTGCACCAAATGAAAGGAGTGGTACGCGAACTTCATTTACGATATGGGATATTACATGTGCTGTAACAGAGGATTGAGGACCTATTATAGCCACAACATCTTTCTCCATCAACTGCAAAGCTGCATCATCAAGGAAACAATAAATTAAAAGCTCAAAATGGATCAACAATTTCCTTAGTTGGTACTAACATGCTCAGTTGTTATGTAAATGTTGTCGGTCCTTGAAAAGTACCTTCAACGGTGCCAAGAAATCCGCTGCAATTGGTATCATACGAAATAAGGTTTAACCAAGTTTCTCGAAGAATAGTTGGACTAGAGTTGATATCATCAATGGCAGCTGCAACCGCAGGCTGTACAGAGTGGCCTATAACTGAATTCACTGCAAATAATGCTCCTACATTTACCACAGAAGGCTTTTTTGTAGACGATGATGATGAAACAACGGTTTTATCAGTTTTACCCTTGATTGCCAAGGGCATCACCATCATCACCCACATGCCAAACACTAAGAAAACCACACAGCTTCTTCTCATTATGGACACATTAATCTGTACTAAAGCTGAAATCTGCTTACACTAAATGAAGAGATAAACACATGATCATATGAGTTAGAAACCAGTCAAAACTAACAATTTAAATTCATAATAACTTGTTTTAATGTTTAAAAAAACTCATTTACAGTTGAAACAATAATCATTTTCAATTTGTAAAACATAATCTACTTGTAAAGATGTCATTCTTTATCCTTTTATTACTGTCAAGATTCACAATTACCATCAAACTGTTACAGCTTTAAACTAACAAATTCAAGTCCACAACATTTCTTACAGTCCATTTTATTAAAACTATAACTGTTTATACATTTCTAGTTATTCAGTAAACACAAAATCACACTCATCACATTCTAAAGATGCATTACTTTAATTACTAGAACAATATAATGTAACACTACTTATTCTGCTACTGACTCATTGTCACATGCTACTTACCAAGAGCGCGAGTGATCAACTTGCGCAGGGGAGAAGCGGGCCAGCCATGATTTAGCAGCTGGTTAACCGCGATCGAGCAGTCATGCAAGCACCACTTCCGGATTCATAGGCAACTTTCCACAAAGCAAGAACTATATATCTAGCAAAGCTTTTGAGTAGTATTAAATTTGGGTACAGATGAATGATAGTGATCCATCACTGGTTTTTCTTTCACTTAATGTACTAACCACAAGATTATCAAATAGATTAATCTAAACTTAACCTCGAGATTAGCAAATGTTGAATGTCTTTGAAAGTAAGAATCCAGTGATGCAACTTGGTAGTAAGATATAGCCATATGGTAAACCATTATATTAGTGGATGTTAATCTAGAGATAAACAACTAAATAACAAGTGTGCACGAGATACATGAAACATTTGTTTTCTTTCTAAAAGCTGTAGTAAACTTCCAAAATAAACATTAGTTTTTCAAACACATAAATTATAAGATAATGATGAAGAAAAGATGCTAGATGCCAGGCAGGATGTCCCTGGATGTGGTCGGAAAGAAAAAATCGGGTTTTTTTTATTAGAGGGGAATCGACTTGACTTTAAAAATATACCTAAACAACCATAAACATGTTACAAGAAAACTGGACTTTCACTGATGACAAATTTTCAACAAATGATGTTGTGGGAAAGTTTTCTACACGATTCAGTTTGACCAATGTTGTCGCAAAACAACACTTATTATTTTTCTTTAAGAAAAGTAAGTTGGAATTTGTGACAATTTTAAGAGGGGCTAAAAATGTGACAGTATTCTGTTGATAATAGACTTCCCCTCGTAGTAGCTTTTGAGGTTTGATATGTGAATTTCATTGAAAAATTGTCGGAAACTAGACTTAGAAAAAAATTATTCCTCAAAGAGACTTAAAAGAGACTTTTCTAGAAAGTGATTTTCCTGATCAACTTGATTTAGTAAGAAAAAGTAGGATTGTAGGACTAATGGGTATTAAACTTAGTGGTGGGAGGTTGAGTTTAATGACAAAACAATTTAGATTTATAGTGGTGAAGCTAGGTTGGGCTGTTGAGGTCAAAGATTCGAGCCTTGCATGTGTGAGTTGACGTTTAAAAAAATAACAGTTATAAAACTTGCTTATTTAATCATTTATTATATTCATATATGTTTACTTCCTTAATATTCTAATTCAATTTATACATTTATCAAATAGCAGCAAATCATTTTTTAACAGAATGTTACTAAATTAATCCGAAGCATAAAATAAAAATGAGTCATACATACAATTGCTCCAAGCACAATGTATAATCAACAATGCATTTGATTCATGTATTTGTAGCTATATATAAAGCTGATAAAAGCATAATCTATCAACAACAAATGATCATGAGTAAATACACAACCACCCACAAGACTAGTAGGAAACAAACGTTTGAACTATTTTTGTTTCCGTGTACAAGTCGTTGTTTACATCACCAAAGGATTATAAAAATCACTGGTGAGTTCACTTATGCTCTCAGTGAGTATCTCAAGTCATTAAAACTCATATATAAATTTATGCAATACATATTAGGGTATGCACAAGTTTCACATGGCCTTAACGCCTCAAGATATGCACTGAGATTTTTAGTGAATTGGTTCATAACCCTTGAGATAATAGCATGTAGTCTTCGATCCAACCCGTAATTACAGAGACAATTTAATCCAAATTTCACCATGACTAAAAAAAATTCAAAACTCCATTAAATGGTGAAGTAAGTGTAGACTATTTTATCATGGAATGAAATTCGTATAATAATAGCAGTAAGTGTAGACTATTTTACGTTTAACTCAACGTTTATTGTAAAATAAAATTGTTTACAATGTTCTGAATGTCCATCAAGGCTGATCTGAAGAGCCTCATGGCCTCTATGCAATCCGGAATCCAAGGTTAACAGGAC
Organism: Flaveria bidentis; assembly: GCA_018326385.1. Classification (NCBI taxonomy): domain Eukaryota; kingdom Viridiplantae; phylum Streptophyta; class Magnoliopsida; order Asterales; family Asteraceae; genus Flaveria; species Flaveria bidentis. Next base: position 5,791 of record BJCM01083548.1, on the reverse strand, counting down.
AAAGCTAAACCACCTTCTTTCATTTTTGCTTTTAGTTTTATTTTTCTCTTCGTCTAAGCCAATTAAGGTTTTAGGAGCCTCTTATTCGTCAACGTTAACTCAACCATAGCAATTTTAGCGTTTGAGACTAGCTAACGAGAAAAAAAGATAACTGATTATCAGTAGGCCATAACATCACACATAAAAGAATTACTAGTTTTTGACACCCAGTTCACTTTTAAGATATTTTCATTTCATTTCAAGTAGACTATAACCTAACGCAATCAAATATATACTCATGGTCAATTTAAATTTGCATACCTAACATGTATACGTAGATAAAGTTATGTTTTGTTGAATTCATAAAAAGCTTGAAAATTTCCGTACAATCTAGCGTAATTTTGACAATATGTGGAATAAACTTGTGAATGCCATAGTTATAGATATATAAAACTTCTCAGATACAAAATTGATGCATAAATATACCAAAACTATGGTTATATTTATGATTTTCTCATAAATTATACAATTAAACTGCACAAATGGTTCATATGGTAAAGTTAAATTTCACTTTTAACTATTTTTTAAGTAATTATGTATTTGATCATAACTTTTTGTTAAGTTGTAACATATTTAGTCATTTCACATAAGATGGCAATGGAGTTGGACCTTGTCAAACAAGAAGAAGAAGATCATGGGAAAATGGATTTTAGGGTGTTTAAATATTTTTTTTTTGTTTTTCAAAGAGTATAGTAAGTGATGGATCCAGGATTTTTGATCGGTGAGGGCCAAAATTCAGTCTTGTTATAACATGATATGTTAGGTTATAACGGGTAATGTAAAATCACATTGAATCATAGAACAAACGTGTTATTTAAGAATTCGAATAAACGTAAACTTAATGTCGATAGCATTAATGTAGCGTATTAACTCCACGGCTTTTTAAAACCTATGCAAGCTTCAATTTCTTTATTCTTGATAGTTATTCTGTTTTCTCTTAGTATTCTTCATTCTCTCTCTCTCTCTTTCTTAAATTCTTTGTTACATTTTAGAACTGTTTCATTTTCAATTAGGTGGATGAAAAGAAGGTGTTTTTGGGGATCTTATAAAAAATACATGGGACACATAACTATATAAGTCTTTTTTTTAATTAATGCACCAATTAAAAAGTTGAGTGGGTGCCTAGGCCCCTCCTTTGATATACTTTTTGTCGATTAATGAAAATAATCAATTTACAACTAGACAAGTAGTTAAACCATATATTTAATTACTTAAATGAATTATCAAAAATTAAATTTAACTTTATTTCCGAGACTATTTGTGTAATTTACTATTAATATTTTTAAACATATATGATAAATATGATTACAACTCTTAACATGTTTACTTTTTTATTGGTTTAGAAAAGTAATACTTATAATTATAATTAATATAAGTATATAATCAACGTTGATTTGTAATTTTAATGATCAACATCTCTATTCAAGTGATTGAACCTTTTCAATTATTTGTTGGTGTTAAGTGCTGGTGTGGTCCTCCTCCTTTGATACCATAATCTTCCGTACCTTATTTGTATGGATGACTGCTATCAATTACAATTTCTATATATAGAAATATAAAAAAAACATAAATATTGGGGTAGCCCCTATGATATGTTTGTATATGTTTGTATGCGGTTTCGATCCACCAGTTTATAAAACTACACTTTTTGGTCTCTTAGTCCGAAGACAGTTGAGCTGATACAAATGGTAGCGAATGATTGTTTATGTTTTAAAGTGACTTTTAAAATCACTATATTTAAGTATCATTATTTTGGTTTTTCTTTAGACTTTTGTTTTTGTTGTTTTTTAATGTTTGTATTTCGGTTTTTCAACGCTCACTTTTACAACAACACACACTTTCAGGTTTTAAGACGAGCGGTTTTTATGACGGAGTACACTTTTGGTTTTTAGAATGTTTTATTTCGACTTTTCTTTTTGTTGTTTTTTAAATCTCATCGTTACAATAGCGATTTATTCCGGTTGTTTGACGCTCACTTTTACAACGACATACACTTTCGGGTTCTAAGGTGAGCGGTGACGGAGTACACTTTTGGTTTTTACGCTTTAGGGTTTCACGACAGATTATTATTATTTTTATTCATCTTGTGTTTTGATACTCGGGATCATATCTCCACGAACAACTCGGCTTCAAAGTTGTACCCAGCTGAGATTTTTATGCTTTATGATATGGTTTTTTTTCTGTTGTACGTTTTGGATTTGTAAGAGTGTATGCATTATTGTGACCTGCGTTTGCAGTAAGGTTTTATGAGGTCTTAGCGTCTATGTCGGAATGACCGTTAGTACGTGTTTTGATGTCCGCGTTTTATTATTTAAGATCGTTGGAAATTCATGTCGCAATGCGATGAAAGAAGTATCTGGTTATTTTTAGTTACAATTAGAGCATTCATATTATATTTTTTTCTTTAAACACATAATCTAGTTAAAAACACACATGTCCATTAAATTTGTTCATTTTTAAGACCTATTTATAGCTCTATCAAATTAAATAACACTTGCTTATCTATTTTTATTATTATTTTGATTTCCTTCACTCATAAAAAATATAAGAAATAAATATAATGGATGAACAATAGTTGATATATATAAAGAATGAAAAGTTAGTCCATATAATTTATTATTATTTTAAAGTTTAAATTAAAGTGCTAAATTACATAAAAGTTTAAATACCAACTATTTTTTCTTATATTATATGGATTCTATTAATATAGAGATTAGAATGTGAATTAGAATGTGAATGCTACCAAGTACATTCCGTATTGCTAGTATGTAAACATCAAAGATCAAAGATATATTATCTCTCTCATCGACAATATAGTATTTAAGAAAATCAGTTCTTAAATATTATATTATATTTATTTATTGTGTAATAATATTATATATGGGTGTGTGTATTAGTTAGTGTATATAAATAACTAGTATTCAAACCTCACGCGTTGCAGTGGGGGCGCAAACTGTTCTAAGTAGCATCAATATTACACTGTTGATTATCAACACCAGAAAATCTCGTAAAACAAAATAATAAAACCGAACGAAAAATAAATGTAAAAACGTTAAACTGTTCATGTGCGTTACAGCGTGTTAATGTGTGTAAATTATAACGAAACGTAAAACACAACACGACCATTAAACAAATGTAAACATGTTGAACCACATACGCATGTTACAATATGTTAATGTAAAAACGTTAAATTGTTCATGTGCGTTACGGCGTATAAATATGTATTTAATTAGAACGAAACATAAAACACAACGCAACCGTTAAACAGATGTAAAAATGTTGAACCACATACGCATGTTGTAGTATGTTAACTCGAAAAGCTCTACCAATACGTAAAATGAAGAAATTATAAAGAATAAAAGTAAATGAAACTAAAATTGAAAGTGAAAAAATATGTTAGTGTTAAATTTAAAGGTTGAAAACTAAAGTGTTAAAAGTACAAAAATACAAAAAGAATATACAATCTACAAAATATATGATATGAACCATAATGCACAACTAAATTAAAAATTAGTATTATATAAATATACCGTTAATACTTTCTATGAAATGTAAATAAAGTTACAAAATAAAATATTCAAGGCTAGAAAAACATTATTTTTGGTTAGAATAATCTCATTCCTCTACTACCATACACATAGAAAATAAAAAAGAAAGAAATGCTTTGCACAATATATAGAAATCATGTGCACGTGGACCAATCTTTATAATTTACTGTTCATGCAGTTGTAAAATGTATATTAAAAAATTTTATTATTTCATTATAGCTTATGTGTGTGTTTCAATATGTAAAATAAAATAAAATTTGTATTATACCTTACTTTAATTTAAAAATATATCATATTTTCTAGAGTGCTAATTCACATGCTCTCTAATCTTACCTTAAATCAACAAATTCTATTTATCATAAGATTTAAATACTTAATCACCTGTAACTGATATATTATTTAATTACATTGATACCATTAGACTATATGTAAACTCTAGAAATTACAATCATTTGATTCTAGCCCTATATAATAACTTAATTAATTATCATCAAAAGCATGAGTGTTCGGTTTGACGATTGATACCGTTTTCATTCAAAATTAAATTAAGCATAACCATTTAAAATGACCAGTTTCAACTAATGTTACAGGACTATTATAAAAGCGTTGATCAACTCAATAGTATAGCAGGGGTCGCTCATTTTCTCTACATGATAGCGCTGCCCCTAAATTATAGTTTCTTTAAATAATGGGTTTATAAAATTAACAAATAAGGTTTTTTCTAACTTAATTAAGGTAATATTCTTTGTTTTACAAACTTTTTTGTTTAATAAAAGCATTCATAACCCACTCTTTATCTTTATTCATATAATTATACTAAAAATTACTATTTTTTTCTCTCTTCTTTTTAATTTTATCATTATTTTTTCTCTCTTCTTCACTCACAACTACTTAAAATATATTAAAACTATTATATGGTTTTGAACAGTGATTCCTCAAAATACAAATTGAACAGTAAATTTATCATATCTTTCACTCACAACCACTTATAATTATAACATATAATATAAAAAACATACTCACATAAATATAAAAAATAAGTTGTGAATGCTCTAATTCAATGTTGTGGTTTCAATACGATGGATATTGATGGGTTTCAATAATAATAATGATAATAATAATTGTGATGGTACACTTGTAAGATGTAATGCTTTAATAATATAATTTACAAACTCATATCTTCATAATTGAATTGACGGATCCAAATCATAAATTGTCACCAACTTAAGGAACTGAGTATTGCATGAAGTTTCACCCTTCTGGAGTACAAATCATCTATTTACTCGTCATCTAAATCAAGAAAAACACACAATGATAGCACGGTAAATAAGTACAACTAGTATTATGTCACCGCGTTACGGGCGGGGGGCGTAAATCCATGTCAAGTAAGCACCAATGGGCAATGTCACACCGCCGTCAACAATTACCAACACTGAAATACTCACATTAAAAAAGAAATAAAAACAAAAAAAATAAAACCGAACGTAAAGGAGATGTAAAAACATTGAACTACATACGTGAAAAACATTAAAAACAATAACTAAGTCGATCTTGGACTAACGCGTAGTGACAGGGCCATTAAATGGGAAAAATATGGGTAAAACATTAAACCACAAGCATATGTTGCGACATGATAACTCGTAAAATTTTGACCAAAGTGTAAAACAAAATTTTTGTAAAAGATGAAAAGTATGGAAACTAAAGTTGAAAGTAAAAATATGTAAGGTTAAATTATACAACATGTAATAATATTAAGATTAAAAGTATAAAAAATCAAAGATAAAAAAACCAAAAGTGAGTACAAATGACCTAAGGCTAAATGTACAACTTATGATGCATAAAAAGTTAGTAATTAGTAATATATATAATTATGCAAGATAATCTTCAGCGTAAAAGCAACATAAACATCCATCAAAACCCATCCTGACATGTATCACTATTTTTTTTCTTTGAACGACAAATCTATCATACTCCTACTCCTAAATTACATCAAGTTATATTATACATGGGTTTGAACCCAAGACATCTCCTGTAAAAGACAAAGGTGGTGTTTGTTTTTTTACCAAAACTCCTTCCCCACCTTTTTATCTGCGCGCACACAGACGCAGGAAGAGGTTTTAAATGCGCAGAGTGTTTGTTTTTTAGAAGACGTTTCATTAAAAAATGTCTTCCTGAGGTCTGCATGGAGAAGATGTGAACCTATG
>BJCM01083546.1:0-30402 GCA_018326385.1 Flaveria bidentis | reverse complement strand
TATATATATATATATATATATATATATATATATATATATATAGAAAGAGAGAGAGAGAGAGAGATCTAAACCTAATACTATAATTAACTATATACAATGCAGTCCTAGTACTACCACTACTATGATGCAACCCTAAATGCAATATGTAATATGTAATCAGATGATAAATAAGTTAAAAAAAATTGAAATTACCTCTCCCCAAACTTGGAATTCAAAGTCGTCCTCGAGGCTTGAAGTATATAGTAGGATGGAAATTACTGAGATGGTGGATGGGATGGATGGGGAGGACGTCCAACGTGGAGCTCGTGTAAGGCAGAAATCGCGCGACCCATTTCTTGTTGATGATCATGCATAAGACGTAGCATGGCCCCTTGGTTGTGGAGTTCCCCTCGGACATGATGAATGTCTTGGCGAACTTCGGATAACATGGTGTCAAATGAGGTTAAACAGGCCATGTACTCCTCATGATGATCTGTTGGGGGTAGCAGCTGATGCATTTCCCAGGGCACGATTATCTTCTTCATTTACATCATTAGCTTGATCTCCATAACCTTGTTGGTAGTTCCCTTGGAGTAGCCATTATGTTGCTTTCACCGGTTCAACTAAAGACAATAAATGATGAGTGTCTTCGAAGATCACGAAGTACCTTTGCTTCTGAGTTCCCTTCAACCAAATATAAGTGTGAAATGGGTTTTGAACAACTGCATTTTCTCCATTTGAACCATGTCAAGGTATCATGGCCCTTTTAATCTTTCAAATACAGTTGGTAGATGCAGATTAGCTATGGAATGACGTCCGAGTAGAGGTGGGCATAAAAACCGGTTTGAAAACTGGTTCGGGAAAAAAAACTGAAACCGGTTTGGAGCCCAAACTGAAACCGGTTTGGAGCCCAAACCGGTTTCAAACCGGCCCAACCGGATGGTTTAGATTTGGTTTGTAGGTTTCCTCTTTCAAACCGGTTTCTAACCTGGTTCGGGTCCATACCGGTTTTCAAACAATTATTTAAAATTTTATGTCTAATTGTTTTTATGTTTTATATATTATGTATTTCACTTTGATTTTAAATTATGTACTTAATTGAAATTATGTACTTTGTTTTTAAAAACAATTATGTAATGTTCCTAATTTTATATGTTTTAATTTTTACAAATAAAAATACGTAAATGCATCTTATAGGTTTATTTAATTTATACAATTAATATATAACATTCATCTTATAAGTTGATTTAATTTTTACAATTAATTGTTTATTTAATTTATAACACTTTTTTATAAAAAAAACTAATCGGTTTTGGCCCAAACTGGTTTTCAAACCGACCCAAACCGGTTTTATAGGTTGGGTTTTTCTAAGTCCAAACCGGTTTAGAACCCGAACCGGTTTGAGCCCAAACCGGTTTTGACCGCCGTTGACCAAACCAGTTCCGGTTTGGAACCCAAACCGGTTTTAGAAAAAACCCGATTTGTACACCTCTACGTCCGAGTATAGTGATGATGGAACCAAAATGAATCTGTCCAGCCATAGATTGCACCACATGTATTAACTTGTGGCAAAGATAAAGGGCAAAGTTTGGCTTTTGTGGTTGTGGGTTAATCATACACCATAAGAGATAGAGCTCTTGTTGGGTGATGCCTCAGGTGTCTTTTCGGGCGTCTATGATGTTGGAGAGGAGCCGATGTGCAACTCGAAGTGTTGGATGTACGATATGGGATGCTTTTACATTAGTGGCAACATACATCTATTTATCTGTAATGGCCACCCAAAAGTCTTTAGAATTGAATTCGGGATGAATGGGTGCATCAGGTGCGAAAGTATCCTAAGTCGGAGCGCGAATCATACCACATATCTGATCAACGGTGTGATTGTAAGAGTCATTGAACAATCGAAAGTGCAGCACCTTGTCTTTGAATTCGACCGAACTTAAGAACTCGGTGGTCATTCGTTTGTAGCCTTCATCTCCCAGTCAAACAATCCTTTCCACCCGATGTTGGTAAATAGTTTCTTCACATCATTAAAAATCCTGATTGCTTTCATGGCATCATCATCTGCAAATCGGGTGTTAATCATAACCCGTTTATGTAGAGCATTGAACCTCTTTCGTTGATACTCATCAATGAATACCAGATTATCATCGTTTGATGATGTAGTTATGGATCTTAGGGTTCGCCGTGATGTACCAGCTTCGTGTTGGCTAGAAGATGCTCCCTGTCGTGCGCGCAAAGCATTTCGTACATGTCTGGACATTGAGGCTGATAACGGGACTTATGTTTTCTTACGAACCATTGTGATATGCGAGTTGTTAGCCCTACATTAGTGACCAAACCATCAAGTTAATATTAGATATTTGTTGAGTTAACCAAAACCTAACAATAGTGAAAGCATTCAAACGGATTAACTGAATAGGGCATATAATCTAACATTCTCAACTGAAATCAAACTTAATAAACCATTAAGCATCAGCCTAATACCACATATATATATATATATATATATTTCAACCATGTTCTAGTCAAGAAGAAAACATACCTCTAAACCTTGTTTTTTTATATGCAGACGACAATTGATTGGTCTAAAATTCAATTTACCTAATTACAGAGATACACCCAACTTTATTGATAGCACAAAACTCAATCTTTAAGATTCTTACCTAGAGTGGAAAGCAAGATGAATGTATAGGACGATAGGGGGAATGGACTGGAATGTATGCTGACCAACGAAGATGGTAGAGAGTTGAAGGTGGCTGATGGAAGTCGTCGTGCAGAGCGGCGCGATGGTCGTGTAGGTTTGCGGTGGATGGTAGTGGCCGCAGATGTGGCGGTGCGAAGGGTTCGTGGTGGATGGCGGTGCGAAGATCGTGGGGTGTAGGGCAGCGTGGTGGTTGTGGGGCGACCGGAAGTGGGAGAATGACGGTGGTGGTCATGGGGGTGAGTGAGAGGGTCAATGGGTGAGAGTTTAGATTTAGGGTTTGTAAATGAGATTTCCCCTTCCCCTATATTTTTTTGTTTAAATCAAACGGCAGCTTGTTGCGGTCATGTTAAATCTAACACGACCGCTTTAACATTCTGGAATTTCTAAGTTAAACAAAATCCTGACGCGTCTATTTTGAAGATTTGTCAAATATTTTTACGTGATCGTTTTTAAATTATTGTTGACAATGTTTGACAACACCCCCCTCATTTTTTGTGTTTATATATATATACATATATATATATATAAGAAAGAAAGAAAGAAATAAAACAAACGAAATACGGGTTGCCTCCCACATAGCGTCTTTCTTTAACGTCTTTGGCTAGACATAGTCCATTTTTAATGCTCGTAGTTTGGATTCTCCAATCCCATCAAGTCGTTTTTTTGGAATCCTTCATAAAACAATTTTAACATATGCCCATTCACTTTAAATGTTTTTCTAGTTTTCTCACTTGTAATTTCCACTACACCATGGGCAAACACATTAGTAATCACAAATGGCCCGACCCAGCGGGACCATAATTTTCTAGGAAATAACTTGAGTTTTGATGAGAATAACAAAACCTTTTGACCAACTTTGAAAGATTTTCGAAAGTTTACCTTATATGATATGCTTTGGTTTTGTCTTTGTAAACCCGAGAGTTCTCAAAAGCATCATTACGAATTTCTTCCAACTCTTGAATTTATAGTTTATGGTAAACCCCAGCTTCATCAATCGTTATGTTGAATTGCTTAATGGCCCAAAAAGCCTTGTGCTCTAATTCAACTGGAAGATGACAAGCCTTTCCATATACGAGACGAAAAGGTGACATTCCTATGGGCGTTTTATAGGCGGTGCGATATGCCCACAATGCGTCATCCAAACGCAAGCTCCAATCTTTACGATTTGGGTTCACCGTCTTCTTAAGTATCGAATTTATCTCCCGATTAGAAGTCTCGGATTGACAATTCATTGGTGGATGGTAAGCCGTTGATACATGATGTGTAACGCCATATTTCTTGAAAAGTGCTTCGATCGTCTTGTTGCAAAAGTGTGATCCTCTGTCACTTATGAATGCCCTTGGTATGCCAAACCTACTAAAGATATTAGCTTTAATAAAACTTGAAACAACTTTAGCATTGTTAGTCCTTGTGGCCTTTGCCTCTACCCATTTAGAGACGTAATCAATGGCTAATAATATATATATACGTTACCAAACGACTACGGGAAGGTACCCATAAAATCAATGCCACATACATCAAAGATTTCACATACATGAATAGATATGAGGGGCATTTGATCTTTAGCTTTTAAATTACATGTTTTCTGGCATCATTCACAAGACTTGCAAAACATATATGAATCAAAAAATATGTTTGGCTAATAGAAAACCTGAATCGAGTACCTTGTGTGCTATCCGTTTTGGGCCAAAAAGCCCACCACAAGCTTGTGGGTGACAAAATTGTAGAATAGAAGGTACCTCACTCATGTCGACGAGTGGGGACCAATTCACCTTGTTCATTTTCAGTCACAGCTATACCTTTTTTCTTAGGCACAACTTGCACGCGAATTACCCACTTGCTATCGGAAATGGGGTAGATCATGCCCGCATTTAGCAACTTTAGAATCTCCTTATTCACAACCTCCATCATTGGGGGATTCAATCTCCTTTGTGCTTCTCTTGTTGGCTTGTAATCCTCCTCCATTAGGATTTTGTGCATGCAAAGTGATGGGCTCAAATCTTTTATGTTGGCTATGGTCTACCCAATTGCTTTCTTGTATTGCTTGAGTGTGTTGATCAACTCTTTTTCTTCCTCACGTGTCAGTTTATTAGATATGATCACTAGTAAAGTTTCTTTCTCTCTAAGGTATGCATACTTTAGATGATTGGGGAGGGCTTTAAGCTCTAGCTCGGGTGCCTACAAAATAGATGGAACAAGCTTTTGGTTAGTAATTGGAAGTTGCATTTTTTATGGTTCATACCTTCCTTTCTTCTGTTCCTCCATAAATATTATTACTTCCATCAACTCTTCCCCAAGCTTGAACTTTTCAATAAGCTCTTTCGCTATTACTTCATCAATGCTTCTATTTAACACCATTGCTAGAACATCATGGTTAGATAACTTAAAACAATCATCAGTCAAAGATTCAATGACATCTACCCAATTCAAAGTAGAAACATTACTTGGATATCACATAGCATTATATATATTAAAATGGATAACCTCACCATCAAATTCTATTGAAAGAGTACCACTATAAACATCAATTTTTGTCTTTGCGGTTTTCAAAAATGGTCTTCCTAACAAAATGGAACTTGAATATAAGGTATCATCATCTTTCATGTCTAAAACATAAAAATATGCTGGAAATACCAATTCATTCACTTCGACTAATACATCTTCTAGTACACCTTTTGGGTATACTATAGAACGATCGGCCAATTGAATGACTCCCCCGATCCTCTTTAATGCTCCTACATTAAGCGTTTTGAAAATAGAGTATGGTAGAATGTTAATAGAAGCTCCAAGATCGAGCATGGGTTGAGGTATGCTAAGATTCCCCAATTTGCAAGGAACCGCAAAGACACCCAAATCCTTACATTTTGGTGGTAATCTTTTTTGTATAACTGCAGAAATATTTTCACCTACCTTGACTGTTTCATTACCTTTAAGCTTTTTCTTAGATGTGCAAAGTTCTTTTAAAAACTTAGCATATCTAGGAACTTGTTTTATAGCATCGAGTAATGGTATGTTTACCTCTACCTTATGGAATGTTTCCATTATCTCTTGTTCTTCCCTTTGTTTTTGTGTACCTTTTAGTGTTGAAGGGAATGGAGGTGGAGGAGCGCACTTTGCCTTAACTTCATCGGGTTTTGTTTTATCCTTCTTTTCCAAATCATTCTTCTCTACCATAGTCTCTTCTTCCTCCCCAGATCATCATAACCCTTTCCACTCCTCAAGGTAATTGAACAAGCATTATGCTTAGAATTTGTTTTGGTTTGTGCGGGTAGCTTACCTTGGGACTCTATCTTGCTTACCGAGTTGGCCAGTTGAGTTATTTGTTGCTCCAAGTTTTTGATGCTAGCCTTTGTTTCCTGCTGGAACATGTGTGTGTTGGTTGTTAAACTCTTGACAATATCTTCCAAATACATCCCTGAGCTTCTTGCTTGTTGTTGTTGTCGAGGCTGATAGTTTTGTAGATTGTCTTGCATTTGAAATGTAGGTCTTTGATGGAATTATGGGACTCTTTGTGGATAGCCAACATTGGGTGCTTGCCCCTAATTTTGATTATTTCTTTTTTGTTCATAAGATCTTGAATTCTGCCCTGGATAACCTCCTATTTCTTGTGATTCTTCAACATCTTCTTGAAGTGTAGGACATATGTCAGTGGAGTTTCTAAATTGTAAGTATATTCCACACGCTCGAGGTTTTTGCTCAACTTCCTTGCCTTTTGTGAGCTGCATTACAGCTTTAGTTAACTCAACAAGTTGGTTTTCAATGTAAGGAGTGCTCACTTCTTTAACTGCCCGCGGTACATCATCATACCATCCATCTTCTTGTGAAAAATGTTTGGTATCTTCGACGATAGAGGATATCAAAGATCTGATTTGGGTTGGTGTTTTACCAATTAAAGCTTCCCCACTAGAGACATTTATCAAACGTCTCTCTAGTGATGCTAACCCTTTACAAAAGTATTAAAGTAGTTGATGTTCCGAGATACCATGTTGTGGGCATCGAGCACATAGCTTTTTGAACATTTCCCAATAAGTATGCAAAGCTTCTCTTTTTCTTGTTTAATCCTAATGATCTCCTTGCGTAGAATAGATGCTTTGACTTCAAGCAAGTACTTTTCTAAAAACAATTTTGCAAGATCATTACATGTGTTTACCGAACCCGGTGGTAGGTAATATAACCATTCTTTAGCAGAATCTTGCATAGCAAAAGGGAATACCCTAAGCTTGATTTGGTTTTTAGTAACGTTTTGTGGCTTCATTCCGGAACACACATGGAATTCCTTGAGAAACTTATGAGGGTCTTCGTTCTCAAGGCCTTGACGGAGTGGTAACAAATGGATGAGATCAGATTTCAGCTCAAAGTTCACCATAGCAGTGTAGTTTATGCATAGGGGTTGTTGGGTAACATCATGGGTTGCCCATTGTCTAAGGGTTTGTTCAGCTAGAGTTGCCATGGTTGGTTCGGGTGAGGGTTGTTCTTGATGGATAGGTGATTATGGTGGAGTGGTGGTTGTTTATGAGGGTTGTGGTGATTCGGTGTCAGATTCAGATTCACTTGACAAGGGTATATCTTGCCAAATGTCAGTGGCTGGATGTGAAGTAATTGGTGTTGAGGAACTTGCTGACTTCTTTCAGAGCTTCGCTTGTTTCCTTAACCTCTTTGCGGTCTTCTCAATCTCCGAGTCAATCTCGAGTGGTGTACCTGTACAAAAAGATCTTGGCATTAAATGATTAGAATCGCCGTATCCCCGGAAACGGCGCCAATATGTTGGGTGTCGAATCCAGCAAATAAATAATAAAAATATGAACCTACCGTACACACACTAAAAATAGTATGAGTGGAAGTAGGATTCATATTCTCAGGGATACATATCAATTATACCAAAAATGTTTTAGTGCATTTACTTTTTGATTGATTATGGACTAAGGAAGGCAGGGGTCTTAGCTAAATACTAAAACTTAAAGTAATTTGCAAAAAGTAGAAAAATTCCAGTGAGATGATACGGTCGTGTCAAAATTGTAAAGGAAATTCCACACGACCGTGTTAAGGTTCCACTGGAAAAACGAAAATTGACATATTTTTGTATTTTTTTTAGTTTTGAAAAAGGTATTACTAAAAACGTTAATTAAATGGGGAAGTAAATTCAAATATGAAGACTAATTCCAACACTAAGGTAATTTCTTGATTTGATTTGGCTTACGATCATTAATGATTACGGTGCAATGATTATTTTCAATTAATGATTTGTATCGATACTAGAAATCATGTCGTTCAGATATCCACTCTATCTAATGTTCAATCAATAACAGTTCGTTGATTAGAGCCAACCCGCTACTCTAAGCTCACGTCGTTCGGATCTTAGTGTGCGGGTTGCAACGATAGAAGTATCAATTATAATATAACACACATGTCGTTCGATATGCTTAATTAGATTGTGTGATTCTATAACGAAAATGAATTCATAGACAAACTCAAACCGTTACTTGTTCCTTATATCAAAAATCAAAACTTGAGTAGGGTTTTAAATCTTGAAGAACTTTATTAGAAAAATTAATAAGTTGATCAGGTTTATTAACAATCTAATATATATCGGATTGGATTCGAGTTTAAGATCAAAAATCAAACAAACAAACCATTAAAATAAAAACATCTCATAAATATTTCACATAAGTTCAAACCAAAATCAAAGAAGTTAAGCCTTAATGTTGAAACTAAAAGTGTCCTAGCCGGACATGAAGGTTATTGAAAATAAAAACTTACGAAAACCTAAAAGAAAAAAAAACAATAGCTTCAATGTCTTCTTAATTATCTCAACACATGAATCTTCCACTAGAGTTCAAAAGAGAATTTTTTCTTCTTTTTCTCTTGATTTTCCTGCAAGATGCCCCTTTTCTTTTTTTTTAGATCGATCCCTCCACTCCTTTCTGCAGCCATCCCCTTTTTATCTTTTGAGTCCTCTTTTTCTTTTCAACTAACTCTTCTCTTTTTTTTTGCTTTTTAAGTTTGAATGCTTATCAATTCTTTTTCGAGCCATTTAATTATCTTTCAAAATAAAAATATATATAATAATAGGTTTCATCCTACCAAAAACTACTATGTTATAAATTAAATAAAAGATGCATGCAATTAATGCAATATATATGCGGAAATATAACATAAAATTACTATAATTTATAAGTAAAAATATAACTAACACGGTCCCATATTAATCGGACTGAATCCAAAATATCACATTTGGATCTAACCTATTTTACATCGATGCATTGATTGGTTGAGATCGTAAGAAACTTGACCAAATAGCACCAACATTGTGTTGAGTCAGTCATATAGCCACGTCTTGGTTATTGCTATATATATATATGATAGGCATGTCAAGCCCTAAAAGATAGTATCAAAGGCATACAACACTAAAACTATAAGAGATGGTTCCATTTCACTATGTATCATTTCACTATAACTTATAACCCCATCAACATCTTGCACTTTATCTTTCACCATACGTTCGGACATTTGGCAGAGCTTAAACAAAAGTAGAGGGGTGGGCCGAAAGTAGGGCTGACAAATCGTGTTTTATCGTGTTTAACAGGTTACAAACGACGCGATTAGCACACGTATCAAACATGAAAACGATATCTTTAACACTTAGATTTGGTGGTTTGAGTGTGACAGTTATATGTTTTAGATATCAAGAAGAAGAAATGAAAAATTCAACTCTTAATTTTAATTATTTTAAAAAATTAAAAAAATACAGAGTGTAATTTTTTGCTAAACAGGTCTTATCATGTCTAAACAGGTACCCATTTTGCCAGCCCTAACCGAAAGTCATGGAACCTAAATATATAAAATTTTCGAATAAAATACATATAAATTTTCAAAAAACATGGGGTCGGGGCCTCCGGCCTTAACTAACCTCCACATATCTTTGTTTATTAGTCACATATATGACAATGAGGTCCTCAAAGGATTGAGGACACCACTTAGTGAAGAGGAAGTTATTGATGACAAATACCTTCACAATAACTTGTGTTCCAACGAGGACTATCAAACACGACGACACCGACAAGAAAAAGTAAAATGTATTACCTCTTGTATGTTGTTTTTAATCATATTGCAATTTATGTTTTTTACACTTTAAAAACAATAAATAAGAAATTAAATTTACTTGATTTAGTTTTGTATTTTATAAAATAGAGTTAAATTCGGTTTGCTCCCTGAGATTTGATAAAAAAATTATTTTCCTTCAAAAAAAAACATTAGTTTAGTTTTAAAAGTTCATAAGTTGTTTTGATTTTAGTACAAAAATTATACTAGTTGTTTTAACTTCAATCCAAAATATAAAAACTTTTGAATTGAAATTGAAATAAACTATTAAACTTTTGGATTAAAATTGACTTTTTAAAACTTTTGAAGGACAATTGTTAATTTTATCAAACTTAAAAAAGTAAAATTGAAATTAACTTTACAAAATAAATAAAAAAAAACTATAGAATATTTTTACAACCGGTTTGGACCAATTCACCTTAAACCGAGTTTTAACCGACGTTGACCAAACATAATCATGTTTTGACTTGAACCGGTTTAACAAGAAAACCTACACCTCTTTCGAGCCCATCTAAAAGAATCACACATAATTTCTTGTTACCGGGTCGCTTCTTATTTGTCATGGAAGTCACAACCAACGAAGGGGCGATCATTTCTTGCAAGCACATTGACTGATGAACATAACCTACGGTTTCTTTCGATCAATTCTATCACAACCTACGATTGATTCGCTCAGGATGATCAGTTCATGATTGATTTCTTAAACTTGGAACTTCTCACATTCACGAGTCACGATTATCAGGTATCATGGCAGTCGTACGTTGAATTTTTTATGTTTTCAAGTTTTTATCTTCTAGTTAATCGTCATGGCTTATCATTCCTTTAATTCTATACAGTTTTGATTGCTAAATTACTCTTCGCTGCTAATTTTGCTATCTCTTTCAAACTTGAGGTAATGAGTGTTTGAATTTCGATTTTGAATAAGGAAACTTGAAAATGAATGAAGTTATTAGACAACAGTTAATAAGCTTTTACGTTAAGTGAATCGTTATATAGTTTCTCAACTGAATTCTTGAGTTGGCACATTAATGCAGAATGATAATCGGGTTAACTATATATTTGTAAGCATCAAAATGCACCTGAATTCGAACGTGAGTTTTTAGTATGGCTTAGTAGAATAATTTCTTGCGAAAGCAATATCTTTTGGTGTAGAAAAGATCACAACCTTATTATCTACTTCGGACATCAAAAGAGGCAGTCCTTGAAGCAGCCGGTAAGATTGCTGATTTGTATATTTAAGGTTATGGGTTTAAGTTTTGAGCATATTATCGCAAAGTGATCATGCCCCTCCCCGGCTCTTGGGCAAAGCGGGAGTTAAGTAAAACATCAAGTAGCGCACCGCAGAAAGCTTGAGCCGGCCTTGAAGACGACTAAGACTGTTCCTAAACTTGTCCAGACGTAGCATATAATTTTGAACAACTAACATATACACAGATATGTGACACTTCTATATACTGTACAAGTTAATAAAGTATTTTGTTACATATGGTTCAATTCTTAACAACTAATAGACTTAACTATATGACTATTTAACACTTCCTAAACTATCGTCATACTCGCTATATATTTTAGAATGATCATGTAGTCATAATTATACAGAGAATGACTGTTTAATCTAACTTTCTCTGTGTTAAGACTTTAGCGTCTGAAACTTGCTTGAAAGTCTTTCAATTTGCGACCATAACAACGTTCCTAGTGACGATCTTGTTTGGTCTTCTTGCACAATGTTACTACTCGATGGCCCGTTAGCCACCAAAACCACACCCCTAAACTTCTCCAAGTCTTTCTTCACTGTCCCGATCAAGGCTGGATCCACGTCGCGTTGACCAGCAGCATCTGTGACATGAAACGACCCGATTGCATTCTCCCCGTGTATCCTGATCTCGGCCCTAGCAATGGATAGCCCGTTTTCACGAAATACCCTGGTGACATCTGATAGTAGTCCTGACCTGTTGCGACTCCTCACATCTAACCTCAACCCCTGTGTTTGTGCATATATAACAGATAATTAAGTTAATGTTCATGCTTAAATATTGTAAGTATAGAAAAACAGTTATGAGTAGACATGTACATGTGATACTCGTCGTTCCACAGCTGCGGTTATGCATCGGGTGATGGCTTGTCGTTGAATCTCCAAGTTCAATGGTTGCCCATCTTTCTGCCTTATGTAGTATTCCTGTGATTTTGATCAGAAGAAGGTTAGAATGGGGTTGTCTATCAGTGATTATAATTTGAAGAATGTACATGTTAAGAAGCCAAATGTTTTCAGTTATGACATAAAAATATTGTAAGAAAAAATTCCTAAAATCTCCCTTTTACTCTTTTTGTCCCAAAAATGTTCTTTTGACTAACTTATTCTAAAAAATGTCCTCACTTTAAATAGGGTCGTCCGAATTTAAATAGAGTCAATATAGAATATATAGAATTATTTGTGTATTTAAATGTATGGCTATAATTTATCTATTACCTTGTATAGTGGCCAGGTGGTTAGGCTCTTTGTATATTTATTTGTGCTTTGAGATCAATCGATTGTTTTAACCATAAATTATATGGTATCAGAGCTTTGTAACCTAAAGCTCAATACCACCGCCGCCCTCTAACCGGACTACGGTCCTTGTTTTTTTTCCAATCAGCTTTCTTCTCCATTGTTATTCTTTCAGTTTTATCTATGGCAAACACAAGCAAAGCCACAGAAGCTTCTGGTCTCCACCCAGTGTACACTGTGACAAATATCCAACACAAAGTACGTGTTTTGGATGGAGTCAAAGTGTCGTACTCCTCGTGGGTGAAGTTATTTCAACTTCACTGCAGTGGATACAAAGTCCTTCACCACATCAACGGCACGGAACCGCCGGCCAAGACCGATCCGACCTTCGGCTCCTGGAAAGAAATAGATTCAATTGTGTTGCAATGGATCTATGGAACTCTCTCGGATGGGTTACTTGTTCGGGTACTTAAGCAAGAGTCCACATCACTTGAGGCATGGATTCGAATCAAAAACATTTTCTTGAACAACAAAGGTTCTAGGGCAGCAGTCCTAGAGCATGAGTTCACTACTTTATCACTTCGTGCCATGCCCTCACTTGATGCCTATTGCCACAAACTCAAAGAGTTAGCCGACCAGTTGAATGATGTTGACAGCCCCGTCACCGAGCAACGCTTAGTTCTTCGGTTAGTCCGAGGACTCCCACGTGAGTATGATACTGTCGCCTCTTACATCAATCAAGCAACACCCACCTAGGAAACTGCTTGCTCTATGCTTCAATTAGAGCAACACCGTCAGAATGCACGGGAACCCCTATCTTCACCGGAAGTTGCTGCTGTTGTCTCCTCTTACCCCTCGCGCGACTTGTCTAATCGCAAGGATGGTGCCAATCGTGGTGGTCAGAGACCCCTCAACAGCAGCCTGCTTCTTATTGGGCAGGCTGGAGGTCGTGACTCTCGTTCTTCTAATGGGCACTCCCCATCTCCTCTTGGTTCGACAATTCCCATTAGCACTTTTCAGCCTATGTGGGCTCCCCAACAGCAGCCTGCTTCTTATTGGGCCCCCTGGTGGCCCACTCTGCCATGCCCGTATCCCACTCAGCAGCCCTGGGCTGGCCCATGGACCATCCCACAGAGACCACCCACCCAACGACCCAACAGTGCTACTGCTCCATCACAAGCTCAGGCCCATTTGATAGAGGTCAATCCACTTGACCCAAATGCTCTTGCTGAAGCTTTCCAGGCTTCTTCTTAAGAAAGCAGTGACAATCAGTGGTTTATGGATACAGGTGCATCATCCCATCTCACAGCAAATCCAGGTATGATCACTACTCCCTGTGTTAATACTATAAAATTTTGTGTTTGTTGGGAATGGCAACCGGGTACCAGTTATTGGATCGGGTCACACAACCCTTTCTCATCACTCCAAACCCCTTCACTTGAAAAATGTTCTTTACACACCCCATATAATTAAAAATCTTATCTCAGTTCGACAATTTACTCGTGATAACTTTGTCTCTGTCGAATTTGATCCATTTGGGTTTTCTGTGAAGGATTTCAAGGATGGGAGGCTCCTGACTCATCATAATAGTTCCAGCACCCTTTACCCGTTCACTAGCCATGCACCTGCATCTGCTTCAGCCTTATTTGTTTCCTCTTCGTCAAATTTTTGGCATGACCGTTTAGGTCACCCCGGTTTACATGTTATGGATTTTTTATCGTCAAATAAAGTTATTGCATGTAATAAACTTTCTAAGTCTTTTATTTGTAATTCATGCCAACTTGCCAAACATAAACGTTTACCATTTGCTAGTTCAACTTCTATTACGTTTCTTCCATTTGACATTGTTCATGGTGACTTGTGGACCTCCCCTTTATTAAGTAAAACCGGCTACAAATATTATCTTGTCCTTGTTGATGACTACACACAATACACTTGGGTGTTTCCATTAAAGTTTAAATCCGAAGCCTTTATCAAATTCACCCACTTTCACAAATTCGTGTCAACTCAATTTAAAACATCTATAAAATCTTTCCAATGCGACATGGGCGGAGAGTTTGACAATACCGATTTTAAAACATTTGCAACATCACACGGATTAAAATTTCGGTTTTCATGCCCACACACATCCTAACAAAATGGGAAATCCGAACGCATGATTAGGCGCCTTAATGATCTTATGTTATCGCTTTTATTTCATGCCTCCTTACCTCCCACCTTTTGGGTAGATGCTCTCCACACGGCCTGCTATCTACACAACATTTTGCCTACCAAGGTTCTTCATTACCGCACACCAACTCTCGCTCTCTATCTCAAGCAGCCAACCTATGATCACCTTCGGGTCTTTGGTTGTGCTTGTTACCCCAATCAAAGTGCCACACGCAAACACAAATTGGCTCCTAAATCCTCCCTTTGCGTGTTTCTCGGTTACCCGTCAGATTATAGAGGGTATCGATGTCTTGATTTGTCCACGGGAAAAACTATTCTTTCCCGACATGTTACATTCGATGAGGCTCACTTCCCTTTTTCCAAAACTTCTAAACAACCTACCATAACATACTCGTTTCTAGATCCTGATCCCTCCCCTCTCCTCTTTCATCCTACATCTTTCATATCCAAACCCACCTCAACCACCACCTCAACCCCACCAACGCCACTCCCCTCCTCCACTTACACATATACCTATTCTCGTCGACTACAGGTACCACAACAACCCCAACCACCATCTGCCACTCAGCCCCACAACTCGCCTGCCACCCAACCCATCAACTCCGAACCCAACCTCCCCACCTCCCCACTCCAATCCTTAAGCCCTTCCCCTCATTCTACTCCACCCACACCCCCTTCCACTCCCCCTCCCTCAACCCCAACTTCACCACCTTCTGCCTTTCAAGCACAGCCTCCAAACCACCCGCCTCCTGCCCACCACCCCATGGTTACCCGATCCCAGCTTGGTACCACTAAGCCCAAAATTCCATTCAATCTCCACACCACCACTGATCCTCATATTTCTCCCCTACCAAAATCTTATAAAAGTGCCTGTGACGATCCAAACTGGTACTCGGCTATGATCGATGAATACAAGGCCCTTATAGCTAATAACACTTAGGATTTAGTGCCTCGTCCTAGTGATGCTCATGTTATCCGTTGCATTTGGCTTTATAAACATAAATTTCACGCCAATGGAACTTTACAAAGGTACAAAGCACGCCTTGTTGGGAATGGAAAATATCAACAGGTTGGCGTGGACTATGATGAAACATTTAGCCCCGTGGTTAAACCAACCACCATCTGCACGGTTCTCAGTCTTGCCGTTTCAAAATCATGGTCGATACATCAGTTAGATGTTAAAAACGTGTTTCTTCATTGTGATCTTAAAGAAACGGTTTACATGTTCCAACCCCCGGGTTTGTTGATTCCACACGTCCTACACATGTTTGTCGCCTCAACAAGTCTCTTTATGGCTTAAAACAGGGGCCCCGTGCATGGTATCAACGCTTTGCATCATATCTTCAACAATGCGGTTTTAAGAGCACCACATGTGACACATCTCTTTTTGTCTACAACCAAGGGCAAAATATGGCATATCTTTTATTGTATGTGGATGATATTATACTCACCGCATCTAACACTTCTCTTTTACAACATATTATCATATCTTTATCCAAGGAGTTTGCTATGTCAGATCTTGGGCCGCTTCATCATTTCCTTGGGATTCAGGTACAACGTCACCACGGGGGACTCTATCTCTCCTAGACATCATATATTAAAGAAATTCTTATACGGGCAAAGATGCAACATTGTAAACCTTGTGCTACACCCGCGGACACCAATTCTAAACTAAGTGCAACTGCAGGAGAACCACTACCTAATGGAACTTTATACCATAGTCTCGCTGGTGCACTTCAGTACCTCACCTTCACACGACCTGACATTGCTTATGCTGTTCATGCATGCTCCTAGAGAGCCTCACTTTAATTATTTGAAACGGATACTTCGGTACTTACAAGGCACTATGGATCACATGCTCTACATACGTCCTTCCAAATCGGTCTCTCTCACCGCCTACTCCGATGCCGATTGGGGGGGGCTGCCCTGATTCACGAAGATCGACTTCTGGGTACTGCGTTTTTCTTGGTGATAACTTGATCTCCTGGTCCTCCAAACGTCAACCAACCATCTCTAGATCAAGTGCCGAAGCTGAGTATAGGGGTGTTGCCAACGCCACTGCCGAGACTACTTGGATAAGAAATCTCCTACTTGAGCTACATGTTCCCATTACTCGTGCATCCGTAATCTACTGCGATAATGTCTCAGCGGTTTATCTTGCTCAAAACCCGGTTCAACATCAACGAACAAAGCATGTTGAGATCGATATTCATTTTGTTCGTGAAAAGGTACGAGTTGGCTCAGTTCGTGTTTTACATGTCCCTGCAGATTTTTCAGTATGCAGACATCTTTACCAAGGGTCTTCCCCGTCACCTGTTTACACGCTTTCGATCCAGTCTTTGCATCCGTTCCACTACTGATTCGACTGCGGGGGACTATTAGCCAACCAGATTTAGTCAATATTTTATATATAGAATTAGTTTTGTATTTAATTGTATGGCTATAATTTATCTATTGCCTTGTATAGTGGCTAGGTGGTTAGGCTCTTTGTATATTTATTTGTGCTTTGAGATCAAGGAAATCATAAACTGTTTTCACCATAAATTATAGTTCGAACCATAAATAGTGTCGTTCGACTGGTTGCAAGTTTGATCGAACCTATTTGTAAATAGGTTTGGTCAAACTATAAATAGGTTGGATCGACCGTCTTTGGACACGTGGACAAATCTTGTCCGCTAAATGAAAGTTTGGACGATTCTATTTAAGGGACGAAGACAACTCTGTTGGGTAATAACGTTTTTAAGGATGATTCGGTCGAAAGGATGTTTTAAGAAATTTTTTTGATGAAAAGGACATTTTAGGAAGATGCATTTGCTGAGAAAAATCCATCAGACTAAACCAAAATCAATAAAATTTCGTATGAAAGTCATACATGTGAGAAATTTAAGATACCTGAAAAGCAACAGAGCCTTTAGAGCATACTGTTGCATGGAAAACAACATATTGCAGGTCAGTAAGCGTGCAAACAGTGTCAAATAATAACTTTGGCCTGTCTGGGCACGTCACATTAACAACCGAATAACCCTTTTCTCTGCAATTTTCAACTGTAACGTAGCATTTTTCATTCCCACTAAACGTACCCTCATCGTAGCACTCTTCGTCAGCCATCATCAGCTGATGGAGCCGTCTCTCCGTGTGAGTCGGTCCGCTAGCCAGGCAAGTTAACCTCACACTAGGCCGCTCGCGGTTCATGATATGATGAGCATTGACCACGGTCATTAATTGTGCTTGGACTCGGTCCACCCTTTGTGGGTCCATGACGGACCCATGGTTCGAGTCATCTTCTAGTTGGATAATGCATGCGGCACGCGCGTTATGGGTCCATACTACTGCTGCAGAAACATGACATCTTAGTTCGGCTAACACTGCTGATATCTCAGACAGCAGCCCCGGCCTGTCGATTGTCGTCATCTCGAGTGTCGTTTGCTTTTCTTTGCCTGGTGTTCTTGTTTTTATTTGTGTCTTCCCTCTCCTACTTGTAGATATTGACTGCAAAAAGTTGACAAAATCCGTTTAAATAAGTTCCAAACTTGTTCTTTTAGGTACGTGGTTGCATATGAAACATTATTGTTGTTATTTTAACATGTGAGAGGGACCTGTTGTATGTGATGAATAAGGTTTTTGTCGGTAATCTTGTTGCCAAGTTGATCATTCACGTGGAACACTACACAAAGCCGAGTTCACGAGTAATTTAGTTACGGCTAAAAAAAGACAACCGCGAAAACAAACGTTACATCTGTCTCAACAGATAGAGAGATTGCTTTTAAACTGCAAAGGGTGCAAATTAGGATACAATATGTTCGATTACCAACCATTCATGAACCAACGACCGTCCGAACAAATGTATGATTTAGAGATGACAAGATCAAGATCCGTTAGCACTTGCACCATCGCCAACAATACGCCATGCTTATTCGCGCTATCGACCTAGATCATTAAAACAAGATTATCAAGTTTATATATTTAACTTCAACTATATATGACCAACTTCATAAATATTGCAAGATTATCTTCGAAGTATTTAACCATATATAATATAATAAGACCATTAATTATCTTAGTTTTTATAAAGAATAATAATAATATAAAGCGAAATGAAAGTAATTAAATATATACATCGTTGTCGACTTTTGTAGCTCGAGTGGCTTTTTTCTCCCCACTTGGGTGGGTGTGTTGTTGATCAGTATTGGTCTCTGTCTCTCTCATTATATTTATACACACACATAATAATTTTATAATTGCAATCCAATCCAATATTCCAAAGTGCCATCATAATTCAATGGATGTTGCATTGAATCTTCCTATGTCTTTCAACACTTAAAAAATACTAACCTTTTTAACAAGCCAACTTTTGTCATCACCTATTAACGTATCCACATCAATTCGTCACGCAATTAAACCCAATAGTTAAAGCTTGCATCTTTTTGAATCAAGAACATCCGTCAACCAGGCCAATACTAGATGATTTACGTGACATTTTGAGCTATATATGGTGTTAAAATATGTCATCCTTTTCCGAAATATACACGTGCAGGACAGACCTTAGTAAACATAAGTATGTGTAATGTAACGTCAATAATTCATGTGTTATATAGTATTTTGAATGATCCCATCCTAGTTTATACTGCAATTTCAAGAATTTAGACAATTTTACAAGAACTACATAGGTGCATGAGTAGTTACCTTCACAAGGGTGCAATCTTGATATGAATCATTGTCGATGCAAACCCTGAAACACCCAAATGTCGAAACTTTAAAGAATCATATATACAACAAAAATTTTAAGAAACGATCAATTTTATGTTTAAATTGGAACCTCGGAGGGTGAATCCTGTCGACAAGTGATTCGAGCTCAGGATCAACATAAGGTCCATACCCCATGTCCATATCTTCTTAAGTAGCGTTCCTTTTAGCCCTATTGCTTACAAGATTTGATTTACCTACGAACTGTTAACACACAAACTAATAACTAATAACTAAAGATTAAGATTCTTACACAAGCTATATCTTGCTAGATGGTGTGTTTCCTATGGATTATCATCTTAAAGTTCGGTTTCTTGCACTCCAAGAAAGTACCTTTTTCACATGAGATGACAGTATTATTAAAGATCTTGAATATGAAAATGGCCCTGCTATTAATAACCATACATCCCCAAACTTAAATACGTCACCCCAAACTCAAACGGCTTTTAAAAAACACAAGAGACATAAAATTTAACATATAGTCTGCAAGCAGCTGTTTCATCTTATATAACTTGCAAACAGTTGTTTCACCTTATGCTTTAACGGTCGTTTAGCCAACAAAACGACTTTTGTAAACATTCAAACGGCCGTTTGCCGGTGGTGTATGTGAGATTAGATTGAGAGATCATGTGTGGGTATAGCATACTCCTATGAAATATAACAGTTTCAACTTACTATCTAATTACAACCTTAATTATCGGATTTCTTGTAATGGTAAGTTACTAAATTTAGTCATATATATATATATATATATGTGTATAGAGAGAGAGAGAGTAAAGTTTGTACCTGGTGAGGTTTTTCTGATGAACAAAGATTTCACATGTCAACCGATCGAGGGTTTCTTAAAGTATATTATATGAGTAATGAGTGAGGGTGTGAATCCCATCAAGTATATAAACAGAGTCCCAAGGCATGCTAGGAGACAAAATATTGTCGTCAGCTTATTTGGATTTTGTCGTTAATTATAAACCGGCTTATCTTGATTTGAGTAAAAGAGTGTCTTAGATTCTTTAATTTGAAAGTTGATTAATTATATGATATGAGATAATTAAACTATGAGGTATCTAACATAATTTGTTAGTGAACCTCAACCGGAGTGATATAACTTACATTTCATTAAAATAATAACGTATTCAGTTTAAGACTCATTTGTAATTATAAAATAGGATTTTGGGTTGAGCCAAAATATTTTTCACCTACGATGTGTTTTCTTTTGAGAGTAGCACAAGGTTCGAGACTAACGGGGACGAACATATGTAAGCCTTCCTTTTAGGGGATATGTCAGCCTAAAGCTTCAAGATTATGTGCTATAATGAATATAATTGAATGTGATAATGGATGTCAGTGATAAAATCCTTTAAAAAAATCTATACATATATTTTATTGTCTGTCTGGATTAAACATAAAGGTGATATAAATATAGAACATTAAATTATACAATATATAAAAAAAATGAAATGGATAAATAGTAATTTTGGGTAGTTTTGGTATTTTACTTCGTCTCGGGTTGCGTGGTGTTCCATTTTATCTCTTAAGTGCTGAACCATTAAGATGTCTGAACCATTAATAGCTAGTATATCATTTAATTATTCAAATACAAATATCTGACCAATTCAGATAATATGTCTTAACCATTCAGCATTAGTCTTCTTAACTATTCAGCATCAGTATAATGCTTAACAATTCAGAGGTAAATATCTTAAACATTCAGACATGTGCTGGTGAAACAAACAGACTGAACCATTAAGTTTTGAACCATTCAGACATCTGAACCATTAAGAGATTGATTAAGAGGTTGTCAAACAGCCCCTTAGACGGATGATTTCACCCCTTTATGGTGGTGGGGTATCGCCGACGCTGTGGAGGTTGGTGTTACAAGAGGCGGCAGACACAATGGCCGCTTCGGGTTGGCCGCCGCTACCTCCCGGTTGGTGGTCCTTCTTCCTTAAACCACATGTAGATATGGGTTTCTTGTTTGGGTTTACGAGGTGTGTATGAGGTTTGTGCTCTCCTACTGAAAGGCTGTGAGGGTTAGCGGTGATAGCGAGAGGGAGGGAGCCTCGCTCCGATGTGGTTTTTGCGATTGTTTTGCTGTCGCTTGTGGTCGTCGTACGGTGGTGGCTCGTGACAAGGTGGGGGCGTCTGCCTCCCCTTTGTAGTTGAGGTGGGGTTCTCACCATTGGCTATGTTACATCCCTTCGGCCTTCTCTCTAACGTCCTGAGGATCGTGGTGGTGGTATTTCAACACCCTTTGTGCCCTTCAACCTCTTTTGGGTTCCCGGGGTGGTTACATGTGGCATATGTGATGGTTTACCGTTGCTGCCCCCCGTGTTTATGTCGCTCTAATAACCTTTTAGGGTTTTTAGATCTGTGATATTTCTGTCTCTATCTGATGTGAGGTTTATATGCAATGTTGATGATGATGGGGCTTCGTTCATTTGAGATGTTTTGTGTTTGTGATTTGGTAAGATATTTGTTGTATTTCTATGGGTCTGTTTGGCAATGATGATTTTCTCAAAATGATCATGGTTGCTCTTGCTCGGCAATCATATCCGGCATGCAACAACAACCAAGGATCGATTCTGAGCCAAGATGTAAGTATTACCATCTTGATGATGCTTTGATGTTCGGTCAGCGAAGCTATTGGTTGTTTTTGGTGTTTCTATTACCTTTAAATGTATGATGTCGATGATGACGAGAATGTTTGCGTCTGAGGCTCTTCATATTTGGCTATGATGATGCATCTAAGCTTTTATTTTTCCCGTTTATCACGTGTGCAACACGCGCCGCTGTTTATCACAAAGTGTTATTATGTGGGATCAATTCACCAAGTGTGACAAATAACATGTAGTCATCTTGTTATGTGGGAAGAGAGCTTTTGTATCGAGGAGACAATTTGCGATGAATAAAAACATTTTAGGTTTTTGGTATTAACCTATGTAACTCTTTTTATTTTACAACTAAAATATGTGTGTGACATGTGTTACTACTTGAGAAGTTTTTGCACCGATCATGGGAACCGACAGCTTCAAGGTTCCAAAGCGAGATTAAAGACTTAGACATTAGTGGATATAAATGGTGGGACCACCTTGGGAAGAACGGGGTCAACAACGTCATTCCTTTTGCTTTTAAAAAGATCGTATAATACGCATATTCCAAATGACATTAATTTTTTTTTTACTATTGACACCAATTGTTAGAAAAAATTATTTTCGTATTGCCCAATGGTTTAAAATATACAAGCTTTTTGTAAGTTAAAAATTTAGAAGTTAATTATATTAAAATTTTAAATTGATTTTTATGTGTTAGTTGTATAGATTGTAAAAAAGTGAATTCTCATTTTCTATTACCCAACCATTAATTACTTTTACCGGTTGCAAAGAAACAAATATGATATTTTGTTGCGCTATCGTTTATAAAAGTTAACATAAGTTTTACCGGTTGTTGATGCGCTTATTAAGAGATGTTTTTTTTTTCATTGAAGTATTTGAAGGCGAATTTGCATAACTAGATTGGTGATTAGCGTATGAATAATACATTATTATATTGAAATAAAAAAGGTTCTTTGCAAAACTTTCTATTAAAGATGTAATAGATTTGTTAAAAAAAATAAGAACCTGTAAAGAACAACTATAAAATATATTTTGTTAGATTTTAGTGACAATGACCTTTTTTATAATTTATTATTTTGTGACTTGACTCTACTCAACTTTTAACGACCTGAAAATTTTGATGTCTTGGTTTTTAGAATCCAAGAGTCATAAAATACTAACATCATAGAATAATTTTTCTGATCGCACCACTGGTGGATATTTTAGAAGATTAGAAGACTGTGGATCAACTTTTTTAAATCATATAATTTGTAAACTTATTTTCCTAAAAAATGTTTATTAACTATAAAAGTTGACATATTTGGTTGGATATTTTGTTGGGTGAAAAGTTGATGTGTACACTAGCTTTTGAAAGATCCAGCCAAAACCAGTTCAAGAGGTGTACATTTGAATCGAAGACCCACCGATTTTAAACCTGACTTAAGCCGATTCCCAAATTAGTTTCACTAGAATCCGCTTCTACCTTGCCTCAACTTGTAGAGTTGAGATCGGTTCCTTACTCTAAACGTCGAAACCAGTTTTGGCCCGATTAATGCCGATCATACCCCATAAAAATCGGTTTTACCCCGAACCAATTTAGAAGAATTGAAAATTTAACTTTTATTGACCCAACCCAAACTAATTCAACGCAAATCGTTTCGGCGTAAAAGCCTATTCGGCTATGTGTACACCTTAGGTGATCTTTTTGTTAGTTGATATTGAAGGAATAGGGATAGTGTTGGCATGTTGGCGTTTTGGTGTGGGGTTTGTGCTTGGGCTTGGGCTTGGGCTTGAGTTAGAGTTCAGGATTGAGCTTGAGCTGCAATGTTGATCATAGTTTGAGCTAACGGGTAAACGTAACCCATCATGTACTAACTCATACTTCATCCTCCAACCATATGTGAAAATCTTTTAGTTTAACCTTTTACTATACCTCAAAGGCAAATTTGGTCCTTAGACTTTAGAAATTCTAACTACACACTAGCAGGGAAAAATCTACATGCAACATCAAGGGTGTTAAAATTTGTAAGATTCAATTTTGATACTTCGTACATTAGTATTCACCGCATGAAAACAATTCACATCCAAAACGTTATTAGAAAACAATAGACACGATCAATCTATACAATTCAAATAGTGTATTTATGTGTTAAGAAAATAATAAAGATATCAATTGATCATCGACATGTTATGACGGACAAGTATGTTGTGGGAATGAGAAAAGGACAATAATTGATTAATTTATTTCACCGGTATTCCCTCAGAACATGTATGTTTATATGTATGTATGTATATAAGTTATTTTATCATAATAATACATGTATCAATATTTATTATGCAATATATATTTGTTAATATTCATACAATTTACCCATTCATTTAGCCGTGGGAGTGTAATAAAACATGGTAAATGAAGCTCAGGCTTAGTACTTATTTATTGAATGACTTTAATTTACTTAAGTTTATGGTCAAATTCTTTTAAATTTGATTAGTTCAAGTAACTCGGCTTAACTTAAACTCTTAAGAAGCTCATGTCGAGTGACTTATGAACAAAACAACTCGTTTACGTCCTAAAGTGTGCATCTAAAAAAGCACCAAACTTTGTAAGCAATAACAAACATAAACGACTATTTAATTAAAGATAATAGTTATTCAACTTTGTAAACAAGATAGAGGCCAATCTTAATATTCTAAAAGTACAGGGTGATATGGTGAAATTTAACCAAACATAAACACATAATTTCGGAGGAGATGATGTCATATGATCAAACGTATGTGTGCAGTTAAACTCGACGACGCAAGATTCTGCATTTCGAGGTTCGTAAATTTGATCATAATTCAACGCCATCACATCCAATACTTATAGATTTAGCTGTATGCATATGTTGATTTCACGAATTCATATGTTCACTCGTATCCCCAATTGAAAACCCTAGGTCAATTGGCAATCATAATTGTTCAGTTCGTCGTAATTAAGATAGGATTTGCTGTCGAATTTTGTAATTAGTTGTTGTATGGATTTGGATCTTGTGAAAAGGAGTTTGGAGTATACCCAAAAGAGAAAAAAATGGATACTTTTGATTGCAGCATTAGGGTTTTCAACTTATGGTGCATTTAGGGTTTATAACTTACCTTCTGTGGTGAAGAAGAGGGAAAGACTCGCCAAGGTTTTAGGTGCGTTTGCTTCAATTGCTGAATTGTTAGGTGATTCTGCGGAGACAATAGGGGTTGTTTCAAAGGATTTGAAGGAGTTTATACAATCTGATTCTGATGAGATCCCAAATAGTTTGAGACAATTATCGAAGATTACGAGATCTGATGAGATTTCAGAGTCGATTGTTAGTGTTTCGAGAGCTTTGACCGTGGGGATTTTGAGGGGTTACAAGGTTGGCGCGAGAAAAGGTGATCCAGGTAACAGTTTTCCGGATAGAGCTCTGGATAAACTGTTTTCACCGGCTGGATCTGGTTTTGTCTCTGTTGTTGTTGGGAGTTTTACTAAGAACATGGTTATGGCAGTTTATACTGGTCAAGAGGTTAATGGGTCCTATGAGATAAACGGTTCAACTAGTTCAGGGAGTTGGGTTCAAAAGTTTGTAGATGTAATAGCCGAAGAAAAATGCAAGAAGCTGATTGGAGATTGTATCCAGCAGTTTGTGAGAACGTTGGTGACTGTTTATTTGGACAAAACGATGGATGTCAACCCGTATGATCAGATCTTATCAAGTTTGACAAACCCTAAACATGAAGAAAAAGCAAGGGATTTGTTGTCTTCATTCTGCAATGGCGCTGTAGAGACTCTTGTGAGAACTTCTCACCAGGTGATATCAAATTCGAATGGGAAAGAACTGATGTTGAATAGTGGAATGAAATCAAGAACAAGCCAGAGTAATGGGTTTGTGAACAAGATTTCTTCAACTTTAGCAGTCCCTAGTAATAGAAGGCTTGTTCTTGATGTGACTGGAAGGGTGACGTTTGCAACTGTAAGATCTTTCTTGGACTTTTTCTTGGATCAGTTATCCGTAGGTATGAAACGAAAGGTTGATGTTGTTCATGAAGAGGCAATCGACAAGGGGCGTGAAGTTTACAGGTACGTGAGTACAAAATCTTACGCTGCCATGACTATATGTCTTTCCGTTTGGTTGCACGTATTAAGTAGTCCATGGAGTTTTGCATCAGCATAAGCGTGCATTCAGACATGATATTCTTTAGCTTAAATATATACGATACGATACAATACATGTAATGCAACTGTCTGTATATATTTGTTGATTGAACAAAGTAAACTCTTATAGAGTTTTCTTTGTCTCCACTTCAGTTATTTCATCTTGATAGAACAGAAATAACTTTTGTTTTGTTTGTATCAGCTTACATTGACATGCATTATTATGGATGAAATATCACAAGTGCATGAAATTTTATCCATTTATCCCTTAATTTTAATGGAATGAGAAAAGCACCTAAACATATAGAAGATTCTATCACCCAGTGTTGTAAAAATCACTAGGCGTTAGTCAGGCAGTAAGGTGGGGACTAGGTATTAATCGGGATTAATTGGTTTGGAGATTTTATATGTATTTTTTATAAATTATATATATAGTTAAAATTAGTATACTTCAAACATAATTAACTAAACATAAATATCTAAATGGTATAGTTAAATTAGTAAACTAGTAAATTTGACATTTCACAATAATCACAATATATATCTCACAAATCACAATAATATATCACAATAATATATCACAAATTCACAATATATATAATATATCTCACAAGTAACAAATCACAATATATATAATATATTTCACAACTTCACAAGTCAGTAAGTCTACAGTAACTTACAAGAATGTGTTTCACCGAAGCACAAGAAGAGAAGCCGGAGCAAGGGCTACGCAAGGGGCACCGCCGCTGCTACGCAATGGGCCCGCTGCAGCTGTGCAAGGGGCTCGCTGCGGCTGCGCAAGGCCCCTGATAAATCGCAAGGGGCGGTCGCCGGAGAAGGGGGTCGCCGAAGCATGGGGGTTCGCCGAAGCAAGGGAGGAGTTGGGTTTAGGTGATGCGGCGATGGAGCAAGGGAGGAGCTGAGGTTAGGTTAAATGTGTTTTCCTCTTTGAATCAGATTTAAATAAGCAAAATTTTATATGACCGACTTTGACCGTAACCACCGATTACATCGATTACCACCTCCTAGGACCGATTTTCTCCAACTACTACCGCCTTGCTCCGCCTAGTGCCTAATGGCTCCGATTAGCCATAATCCCCGATTAATCGGCCGCTTAGCCCGCCCACTGCTATCACCATATGGGAATGTTTACTCACATATACACACTCTTGATATACAAAATCTTCCTACTCTAATAAAAGTGTATATGTGGTGCCACGTGTTAAC
This sequence comes from Flaveria bidentis, assembly GCA_018326385.1. Classification (NCBI taxonomy): domain Eukaryota; kingdom Viridiplantae; phylum Streptophyta; class Magnoliopsida; order Asterales; family Asteraceae; genus Flaveria; species Flaveria bidentis. The sequence continues at coordinate 3,241 of BJCM01083546.1, read as the reverse complement.
ACCACAATTATTCTCACTAAAATTTTTTCGCATCTCTCTTCTATTAATAATTACCTTAATTACTAATAATATTATTTTAATAATTTGTAATATATAATTAATTAAGAAAGAAATCTATTTATTAAGGTTATTACTAAATATTGATATTGTTAAAAACAAAAAATAATCAAACTTGGGAGTTGTAATAAGAAAATTTTTTGAAATGATATTTTTATATGGTTTGTTTTAGAACAAAATTGTTTATTTTAAAAAAATAAAATAAAAATTTTAAAAATTGATGTCACTATTTTATTATTTCGGTCATATCATATCTTAAAATATCATTGTATAATTAATAATTAAATTAATATTTTATTTATTCAACTTGTATACACGGGTTTACTAAAGCTAGTACACACATATACAGGGATATAAACGAGCTCAATTATCGAGCTAAATAGATGACATAGGTGCACATATTTTGGGAATCTCTTAAAGCTTAACCTTTGTTTTCAAAAAAAGAGATTTTAATAATTTTTGAATGTCTTTGGACTTGTTTTACATGCCTACGTTTAAAATGTTTTCAAGCTAAAGTAAAAAAAAAAGGTAAATTTTATTTTTTCATTTTAGCAAATTTTAAAAGTTTAGGCATTTAATGTGGTGAATAACTCCTTACGAGACACAAGCTGAACGTTCTTTTTCTACTAATAAATGATAACCTTATGGTTATCGATGACCGGATAAGAAGAAAAGGATACGAGATTGCTTGACGGGTGGCTCGTTAGAGGTGTTGTGACGACATTTGGGATTATGGTGTGTGTATCCAACATTGTTAGAAATTGTCTTAAAAATGTTTATCTTCGTCCCACGTGCTACATTATGATATGAGCAATGCCTAGCGAGGCTAGCGTTATCTTTTTTTTTAACAAGATTCATAGGCCGATATTAGAAGAGTTGTAAGTGACTTTTGGTTCACCAGATCTTATTGAAATTTAATGGAATTAGAATTCGAACTCTATCGAATTGCAATCTCTCCCTGCTAGCACCACCAACGCTGCTACCATTACCGTATTTTATCTTTTTTTAATAGATCTACTGTTGGGTAACTCGTAGAGTGTGTTAATCTCCAACAACAAGAGAGAAAGAGAGAAGAACACTTAGGACTTTTGGAACAATTTCCTGTCTATCCTTTTATTTCAACATCCAACTTAAATACTTAATTTGAGAAAACAAATTGCAGGAACTAAAGAAAACTAAAATTAACTAAACATGAAAATCGTGGAACATAAAAATGGAATCACGTGATCATGGCCTTCAACTTGAAATCATAAAGTAGTTGATGACTTAGTCAAGTAATCTAGCTAGAATCTTTACATCTCGTTTGGGCCTGACTTGATGGGCTCCTGAAGTGGATTGATTATCAACAATGGACTGGGCTGGTTGTTGGGTTGCATCAATACCTCCCTCCTGAAATTTAACATTGTCCTCAATGTTGGTAAAGCATGGAAACCTTTGCTATAGATCCAAAAAATCTTCCCATGTAGCTTCTTCAATTGGATGAGTTTCCCACTTTACTAATACTTCTTGTTTCCCATCTTCCTTAAACCTTGTGTCAACAATTAATTCCGGCAAGTATTCCAACTGAGATTGATCTCCAAAACCTTTAAGATTAGCATCCGAAACCTTTGTAGTACCAAAGCATTTCTTTAAAAGTGAAACATGGAAAACCGGGTGAATTTTCGATCTCGCCGGCAAAGCCAACTTGTAAGCGACCTTGCCTATCTTTTCAAGTACTTCATTAAGGCCCGAAGAATCGACGTGAGAGTTTGTTGTTTTTCCTATGCGCGACTGACTTTTGACGATAATCTTGCAACCGAAGATAAACGAGTTCACCTATCTCAAATTGTTTTTCTAGACGATGCTTGTTTGCTTGCTTCACCATACGAGTCTTTGATCTTTCAATGGAATCTTTTAGTGTTTGAAGAATCTTTTGATGCTCAGTTAATGAAGAATCAACAGAAGCATTTTTGCTTTCACCCGGAAAGTAATCATGAATAGACGTGGCATCCCGACGATAAACGGCTTTAAATGGGGTCATGTTTATGGATGAATGGAAGTTAGTGTTGTATGAAAACTCAGCAAGATACAAGTAACGCTCCCAGGTAGCCGGTGCATCAAAAACAAAGGCTCTAAGATAGTTTTCCAAGCACCGATTAACAAACTCCGTTTGTCCATTCGTTTGCGGATGATATGCACTCGATTGTAACAATTTAGTTCCCAATTGCTTGAACAATTCCTTCCAAAATCGACTAACAAAAATTGGATCACGATCCGATGTAATAGTTTTAGGAAGGCCATGCAAGCGGTAAATCTCACAAAGGAAAATGCTAGCTAAAGAAGCAGCCGTATAATGAGTAGCCAAAGACAAGAAATGTGCAAACTTGGAAAGGCGGTCTACGATCACCCAAATAACTGTTTTACCTCGAGAAGTCGGAAGATTCGTGATGAAGTCCATCGAGATGTCAAGCCATGGCGCTTCGGGAGTGGGCAATGGTTGAAGAAGACCATATGGTTTGTGATTAGGTGGCTTGATTACTTGACATACATCATAATTTTTTACAAAACTAGTCACGTCCTTTTTTAATCCAAACCATGAAAATGCATTGGAGATTCTTTTTGTTGTACCATGTATTCCAGCATGACCTCCAAGGTAGGACGAGTGAAATTCAGTAAGTAACTTGCTCTTCAAATTTTGAATTGGTGGTACTAGGAGCTTGCCATTCATGTAAACTAGACCTTCCTTGACTTTATGGTGAGGAAACGACGATGAGTCGGTCATTATTTGGTGCACCAACTGAAGAAAAGGTAATCAGAGGTGTTAAGAGAGGATCAAAAGTTGATTCTAATATTTTTTATGTGGTACGTACAGATCCAAATAAAAAGCAAAGAAAATAAAACAAACACTCCTGATATTTGGGACAAAAACCAGGAGACTAAAAAGATAAACATAAATAAATAGATAGGCTCCAATACTCCCCCTCAAGTTGGAGCATGTAGATTCATAATGCCCAACTTGTCCGGTAAGAAACTGAGTTGTTGTCCACCTAGGGGTTTAGTAAATAGATCAGCCAATTGCAAATGCGACTGAATATGAACCGGTGTGATTTCTTTGGATTCGACTCTTTCTCGAACAAAATGGCAGTCCATTTCCACATGTTTGGTTCTTTCATGAAAGACTGGGTTGTTGGCGATATGACGTGCA
>BJCM01083545.1:0-37784 GCA_018326385.1 Flaveria bidentis | reverse complement strand
ATAGTTAATGATTGTAAACAAAATATGTATCTCATATAAGACTTACAATAACACAAATAACCATGACAAAAAGGTAATGATGAATTGCATTTGCATTTACAAGCATCAAGATGTTTACAAGTGTAAGTTGATAAAGTTAACATGTTCACCCCAAAAGGTGTGAAATAAAATAAAAAGAAGCATGGAGAACTCACATGATATATATAAGGTGATGATAAGAAATTAAACGAGCCTCCAACGATTTCTTTTACAAGTTGCCTAAATGTATTAATTTCAAGATTAAGTTCAATAAGAAGATTAACAATTAAATGTAAACTAGGGTTTCAGTTGAAATTTGGGGGTTTAAATAATTAAATAAAATGATGAATCGATTATGTTTTGATTCAATAAGGATGTAATAAATCAATTACGATTGAGAATGATAAGGAATGATTCACTAATTCAATTTATTAATTTAATATAGATTAAGTATAATGTGTGAAAGAAATAATTAATTTAATAAATAATTACTTAAATTTTGATAAAGAGAATTAATTAAATACTTATTTAAATAACTTTAAAATCATTTTATAAAGTTTTGAGCTTTTAAATGATTTATTATAAAGATCTTATAATACAAAACTTTAAAAATAAAGTATAATATGTTGTCTTATAAGTTACAAGAATTTAATTAAAAGTTAAAAAAATGGATTTATTAACTATTTATGAGCTATAATATATTTATATCATAAATGCCTAAATAATGTTTTTATAACCTTTTTATTCTTTCAAAGAAATAACTAAATTTAAGAATTATAAGTATTAAACCCTTTAAAAATTAACTTAATAATTTCAGACATTTTTATTTAATAAAATAATTTTTATTTAGATTTATTAAAATAATAATAATTTTTTGTAATTTAAAAATGGAAGAAAAGTTTATTTAAAAAAAAATATGGGGTGCCCAGGGATCGAACCCGGGTCCCTTCTAAAGTGGTTGTGATTGTTAACCAATTGGGCTAAAGCCCAGATTTGGTTTTGTTTTGAAATAAATAAATAAATAGAATTTTATAAAAAATCCTCAAATGGCTATGAACCCTAGTTTTGATTTCAATCAAATTGAACATCAATTCATGCATATTAATGGAATCAAACTTAGGGCTTTTGTTTCCTAAGTGAAACCGAGTGTGTGGGTGTGTTTAATTACCATAATGATGTTCGAATCGATGCCACAATATGAAGAACCAGTCGCGACCACAGTTAAGTACGATTCGAGATGCATATATCGTTCATAATCAAATTAGTTCTACAAGAAGCTTTTAATGGGGATGATGAATAAAAACCCTCAACCAATTTTTGTTTAAGGTGCCCAGAAGGGGGTGTTCGAGGTATGAATTGGTTTCGGGTGCTCCGAGTATAATATGATTATAGTTTCACGATGTTAACAACAATGGTTGATATGCCTGAATTCGTAATCATCCCATGAGCGTTTTTGTTCAATTATTTTAGTTCAATGTGTAGTGATTGAGGCATAACCGTTCGAAAGTTGAATGCGATGTTTGGTTTATAGTTTGAATGTTCTTAATACTACTTAAAATCGAATTAAAACATGGTAGTAGGTTCGAATCAAGATCTCGAAGCGTTAGAACGGTTTAATTTCATTCAATTCGAAGTTTTGCTAAGGTCTGGTGGTCGCCGGAGGCGTGGCCGGAGTTTGGCCGCGAGTGCACAACGGGGAAAGGGGGGTTGGTTTGGGTTTTAGACAAAGTTACTCATATGGTTCCTGGAGTTTTGATAATTTATTATTTAATGTCAAACTTCAACCTATTTGTTATTTAAGTTCTATAATTTACATTTATGACCCAAACTCAATATAACCCTACTTTAATAGTTTAAATTATTTGTTTACTTCCTTTTTTTTTAAAAAAGTTTATAAGAAATTTACAATTTAATTTTAATTGTGTCATTAAAATTCATAGATGACTCTAAGCCTCATAAATTAATAAAACTTTATTTCATAAATAATAAATTTATTTTAAATGATTTAAGAAGTCAAAATAAAAAAATAAATACATATTTTTTTAAGATTAAACTACACTTCTAATATGATGCATTAAGTAAAGCGAACTTTCTTTGTATGAAGTTTAAAATGAGTACGGGTTTTGGATATATAATTCGAAAACTGGCAGATGTTACACATGCCCTCTAGCTTATGGCTTCAATACCATTGCCGACACCGGTTGAGCGACTATTTTGAGGTCGCCGGTATTTCCTCCGTAATCATCTCTCTTCTCCTGGATTCTCTTTCTTGATCATCTCTCCACCTTTTCTCTTTATTTGTTTATGTGGTTAAAAAATAAACAGGTGTAGTCAAGACAAGATACGTGGCAAACAATATTGTACTAACACCTGTCACGCAGGTGTAAGACTAACTGTCTCTACCTTAAGCCAAAATAGTGGGTTCAAAATATGAAAAAAACAAAACTGACGGGGCAAATATAAAAAGCAACACAACCATCCTATTCCTTCCATTTGAGTTTTAAACATTATATAATTACCATAATATAAATAATTAAACCATCAAAATTGGATCATAACATCTCAAGCCATCTAACAAGAGACGGAATCACACATGATGAACGGAGAATCAAGTCATTTATATAATCAACAGTAGGCTGAATAAGGATTCTAAACAAATCTATTGCACGAAAAGGTTGGTTTATGTTCGTTTGCTTAATTAACAAGCATAAACAATTTTCCATTTAATTAAATGAACAACTTGAACATATGTTCTTATTCATACACTACACTTGTTTGCTTTCATTAAAATATGTCATTTAGTTTGCGTTTGTTCATGTTCGTTTATGTATTCTTTTAATTTATTAGGCATGTTATTCTATCAGTTCAAACTTATAAAAAGAATTTGGTATTTCTTTAAACTTTAGGCCCATAAGGTTATCAATTTGACGATAATTTATTCCTTTAGCCTTTAGGTTTAGACATCATTAAATGTCTTTCAATGTATCCGATATGTATACAATAATATCATTTTCTATTAAGTTGAGATTTCAAGTTTATTTTTTGCAATCGTGTGAACTGATAATTAAAATTAGATGGTTGGTTTTTTAGTTAAAAAGGGGGAAAATCAATTTATTTAGGCCTTTAGGCTAATTTCTTTAGGCTAATTCATTTTGTATTTCACTTAATTATGTAGTATTCCAATTGTATTTTTTGAACAACAATGTTTCACACCATCAAAATTCCACCTAATCTTGCACTTCTATAAAATTAAACTAATATCATTTTATGAGTGACAAACACTATACTACTAAACCATTTGATCAAGCATTTCAATTGTATTTAGACTTTGAACTTAGAAATGTTTATTAACTTTGAAATCAACCACACAATGATTGAGAATGCCATAATGTTTGAAATGTAGGACATAACAATTTCTAGTTCTTTAAGAACAATTGATAATGACATTAAATAAATAGTTAATAAGTTTAATTAAGAACTTTATTAGAAGTTTGAATTGTTAGAAGGCTTACAAAATTTGAAGATTTATAACAATTGGTAGGTTATAAAGATTGACAAAATGTTTTCCTAAGAATTTATATAAACAAAAAAACTTATGAAAATTAGAAAATAAAAATAAAAAATAGAATAATTTTGTTATTTATCATCATTTACCTTCCGATTACAGGACTTACAAACCACACTTTTCTAACCCACTCTTTTTCTATGTGTTCACCCTTCTGGCTAATACAGTCTATTGCTCAAAAGGTTATAGTTACAAAACACATTAAACAAATGTATAGTCTAGTGGTATCAAAAAATACAATCAAACGTTCAATTTTAAATGGTTGATAAGTTTACTCTTATGATGAACGATTATATATATTTAAGAATTAATATTAATATAAAATGTGTAGGAGTTAGCTTTTAGAAAACCTATAATGCATCAAGCAAGTTATTATTGTTGAAACTCATCATCTTTAAAGCATATAAATATAATAGTATTTATGATAGATCTTCATTCTTATGAAAACTTTTTGAATCTTGTTACGGACCTATATTTAAGAATTTAGTGTATATCGATGCTTAATATATATAGAGAGTTGTTATATTCATTGGTTCTCTGTTTCTATATGTGTAAAGAGAGAGAGAGATAAAGGATGAGACTATCCCAACAATTATAATAGGTGTTTGATAACCAATTATTTTAATAATATTAATAATAACAAAATATATTTTGTTTGAGTATTTTTAGAGTTGTGTTATAAAGGTAGTACATAAAAAACAGATCAAAATGATTCTGTGGCCCAATGGATAAGGCGCTGGTCTACGGAACCAGAGATTCTGGGTTCGATCCCCAGCAGAGTCGCTCTTTGCTTTCAATAAAGTTTATAATTTGTTTTCTGCATTTTAACTTTTAAGCGTTACCCTTTTTAACTTGCTTTTTACAGTTTTACTTTCTAGGTGCATGTACTAGGTAGGGATTTTTATCATGACACATAATTAATATGATTTTATGAGCCATGATGTCTATTATTAAAAGATGATCGTGATCTATTGGTAAGGTACTTAAAAATATAGAAAAGTGATTCACGTTCAAATCTTTTCTAGACAAATATGTTTGATGAACACCGTCGTTTAAATGTAGTCACATAAATTTTGTTTGTGCAAGTGGACCGGTGGACCTATTGTTCAGGCTATTATGTTAAAACATTTAACTAAATAGGCTTAATTGAATTAAATACTAACAATTATTAAGAATTCTCAATAGTTAGGATTACTTAAATCCATTAAGCCAACTAAATATGTACACCATCGAGCCTTCTAGTTGTGTGGTAGCCTCATGATTTTCCAAATAAAAGGTCATGGGTTAAAATATCGCTTGATACAATTTAATCCAGGTTGAACGAGATGATTTTTTTAGTTTTAAGTTTTCTCTTGCTTGAGTGGAATTGTCAAGATGATCCTGGATGTCTATTTTTTTTTTTAAAAAAAACCGTCAACTCATTTACAAGTTACAACCCATATATTATAACCTACCAATAGTGGCGGAGCTTGAACATATCCGTAGGGAGGCTGGGGGCAAAATTAATTTATTTTAGGAGGGGCGAACTCGAGTTTTATATAAAAATTTACACTACCCGACCAAAATTTTACACTACCGGACTAAAATTTAACACTACCGACGAAAAAAAGAGGGGGGATGACGGCCCCCCCGGCCCCTTAAATCCTCCGCCACTGCCTACCAACCGAGTTAACATGTTTATGATTTGATTACCACAACAACAACACGTCTAACATGGTTAAATAAATGAGTTAATAGGTCGTGTTGGCTTACATGATTTTAAACACATCCAGCTTAGGAAATTAGGATCATAAAATCCATATATTAGTCTCCTAACTCTCGAATAAACTCATCATTTTCTCTACTTCCTTATCTTTCTTATTAGAAAACACTATATAGATTAGGTCTCATAAGATTACCAAATCTCATACTAACAAAAGACAAAAGAAGAAAGTGATAGACTGATAGTCAAATAAAATGTGGATACAATCACCATACAATAATTGTAGGGAAATAAATTGTGTAAAAAATTCTTATAATTTTAATCATAGAGCCGCCTCCAATGGAATAGTGGGAGCTTTTGTCGTAGATGGTGACGACTAACACGAGTTGGTTGTGGGTGTGGTAGGTGGAGTAAGTTGTTCGACTATACATGATTTAACTTTATATTATTAAAAAGAAAATGAAACTAATGTCCAAACGTTAGAAGAATTATTTGAATAAAACTAATAGTCATTGCTTATGCATTTTATCTTTTATAAGTTGTATAAAAAAACAATATTATTAAACACTAAGTTTTGAAGTTTGTTATATTAGTAATTAGTATTAAGCCCACGTATTGTAATGGAGGGGGTAAAAACAATACAAAGTAGCACAAATGTTATATTACTATCAATGATTATCAACATTGAAAAAACTTGTATTAAAAATAAAAATGAAAAATTAGAATTGTATAGAAAGGGCACACACGTAAATGCAAAATGTTAAAAACAATAACTAAATCATGCTATGATCCGTACGTTTAGATACGGCCATTAAACATAAAGTAAAAACGTTAAACCACATGTGCACGTTGCGCCGTGTTAACTCGTACAATTTAAACCAAAATACAAAACATAAAATTTGTAAAAGATGAAAAATACAGGTGACTAAAGTTGAAAGTGAAATATTACAGAGGTTTAATTCGTAAAATATTTAAAAATATAGAGGTTAAAAGTAAATAAAATTTTGAGATGAAGAAAAAACCCAAAAATAAATACAACACATTAAAACTAATGTACAAATTGCTAGTTAGTAATATATTAGATAATTGTTGTTTAAGAAAAATATATAAAATATAATTGAGATATAGCATTTTGTTATAAAATTATAATCTATTAAAATTGCAAGCATCAACTACCTTGGGAACCCCACACAACATATCCGCCTCGAATATCCTAATGATGGATCTTGTAGGCCCAAAGGCATTGTCGCGTGTTCTTTAGTCCGTCACGTTTTATCATGGGTCAACTAGATGTACACTTATTATTCATATTATTGTAAGTTAAATGTATGTGTCTCGAAAAGTAATATTTTGATAGTAAAGTATTATACTTTCAAATCATAGGTTACAGAAATAATGACATATAATAGAGAGCGTTAATGTATGTCATATTCATTTAATTGATTTAAATTTTCATCTTGTAACTATTTTACCAATACTTGTTTATAGATTTGTGTAGACAAATATATATTAAACTTATATACATCCATATAAGTAATTATATATGACGACTCATAAAAAATGGTATATGCCTGTATAATGCGTACATATACAAAAATTTTCATAGAATAAAACATTAACCAACACAATTTTCTTCACTAGGATTGTAGCTATCACGTCTCCAAATATTATGGGAGTTAAGACTATTATACCATACCACTTTTCTTCTTAATGTTTAGTAAATCAAAGACACGATATCAAATACACAAATAAATCACAAAAAGAAATATAATATACTGTATAACGCGTAAAAGACCCATTACCCTAACGATTATCCCATTAAATTACAAGGCTTTTAACATAAATTATGTAACTCTTAATCTTTTTCTATTAATCATTTATATTTATAGAGAAAAGTTACAATACAAAGTGTTTTTTCGTACGAAGCGTACAAAGTTATCACGTAAGAATGAAGGTTACGGGTGAAATTATAACGCAATGGTAATAATTAATCACACAGAGATAAAATTATCACGCAAATGTGAAATTATTACGAAAAAGGTATTCTTGTGTGATAAATTCTATCTCTGTGTAATAGTTACACGCAAGTGTAATTTGTCTTGCGTAAATATCGTTTTATTCTTGCGTGATTATTATTGTACTTGCGTGATAATTTCACCTCCAGAACTTCCTATGCTTCCTAGGGAAAAAACAATTTGTATAGTAACCGACCCCTGTATTTATATATATATATATTACAGACTCGGAATCTTTTGTATAGAAAAGGGGTGCATTATGCATTACAAATTTTGTAACAAAAAGACAAAAACCTAGGCAAAATAATCTTTAAAAAAAAACCTAGTGTAACAACGAAAGAGACGAAGGATGACCATACTTGTGGATGACCAAATCTCTGGTTCTTTTCTGCATGCTAATTAACACATTATGCCACGTATTAACCCTAGAGCTAGCCCTAATGGGCAAAATCCCCACATTCATCTCCCTCAAAACATCAACCCTAATTTCACCAACATCACCTGCAGATGCACCATCTAAGAGCCAAATTAAACAGTAGCAGAAGCCTTTGGTGATCTCTGAGTCACTATCGACCCTAAATCGCATGGACCCTTGGTCGTCAATCGTCACCTGGAGCCACACCTGAGCCGTGCATCCGGTGACTCTGTTCGATTCGACTTTGTGGGATTGATCGAACTCCGGGAGGAGAGAGGCGTAGTGGATGAGGCGTTTGACTCGGTCGATTGGCTCCTGTAGGGATTCGAATTCGGTGGTGAGGATGTGGAGCTTTTCGGGGATGGTGAGTGTGGTGGTGGGGAAGTGTGGTGGTGGTGGTGGTGGTGGTGGTGGCGGTGAGAGGTGGGAGATTTGGGTGGATCTGGTGGCGATGGGGCGGCGATTTGGGTGGTGTGGGGGGAATTGGAGGTGTGTTGGTGGTGGTGGTGGTTTAGGGTTTGGGGATTTTGGTGGTGGTGGTCGGAAGGCGGTGGCGGTGGTGGTGGTGGTGGTGGCGGTGGTGTAGGCGGAGGTCATTTGTGGTGGTGGTGGTGGTACGACGGAGGAATCGGAGAGATCCTGGAAGTGAGGAGTTGTTGTGGGACTGTTAATATAGTGCACACAAAGTTAGTATTAGTATTCATTCGTATTAAAAATAGAATTACCGGAAGTAGTTATTAAATGTGACATAATCATGAGTCATGAATCGGGAGTTGTTTGCGTGTATATTCTACTTACTTATTACACGTTTTGTATAAATAAAATATTAAATTGTTATTAATAAAAATTAATAAATTTATAAAAACGATATTTTAATATAAAATATGATTGATATTATATGTGAGTAATAAAAAATAATATCATTTTTAATTTTTAATTTTTTTGAAAAAAGTTAGTTTTTAAACAAATTGTTTTTAGAAATTGTCATTTTTAATAATTTATTCATCATAACTTTGAAATTTAACTACTTTTGTTTCATAATATTTTTTAATTCATAGGTTTTAAAATATATTATATTTTTTAAAAGTTTTATATATTTTTTAAAACATTTCTTAATTTATAAAAAAATTATTTCTTTACGAATTGGATTTTTAGAAAGATCTCTTTTTTTAAAAAATTTTTTGTTTATAATATGAATATAATTAAGTAATATAATTTGTAGTTAATGTGATTTTATTAAAAAATAGAAGCAAGAAAATAAAACTTAATAGCTCTAAAATTGTGACAAGTAACATATAAAAACATTCGTTTTTTAGTATTGATGATTGATTAGGAGGCTTGATTTGATGATAAGTAAATCTTTTGAATCAGTCACAATATTTTTAATGGATTGTTTGATAGCATCTTAGTCTTTTGATTATTTTATCAAGAGATTGTTTTCTAAATAGGTTAGAAGTAAAAAGTGTTTTTGGTTTACTTAAAAGTTATTTTTTTATGAAGATTTTTTTAAAGAGTAAGTTTTAGAAACGTGTTGAATTTTTTAGATGCTTGCTTTTATTCAGTCACATATCTTATTGTTCATCATAAGGTTGTCAAACAATCTCTAAAACTTACTCATTAAGAGGTTTTATAGACCTTTAAGACATGAATCTTATATGCGAATAACAAAAACTCTATCTCTGATCGAAACAACGACACCTTTTTATAATAGAATAAATATGAGGCTACCAAATAGCCGTTAAATTATCCGTGACACGACGATCTGCAAGTCGTCGATACTGATTTTGCTTCCTTCCGTCCCAAATGCGGTGTTGTATTAGTTCACATGTTGAAACAAACACCACACATCCCTTTTCTTTTTTAATCTAGCCTTATTTTATATGTACTCAAATGCATAATAATGTACGTGAAAAAAAATTGTACGGTGTTGTTGTAAAAAAATATGTGAACTTTACCAAAATGATCATTTGATCAATTAAAATTTGTGTAATAGTCTTTGACTAAATAAAATACCAAAATAGACAACCAATGAGAAATGATCACGTGGCACATTATCGCCTTCCGGCGATACATATACATGATATATCGCCAAAATAAAGGCCAGACGATACATATACATGATATATCGCCCTCGTCTCGCCCAAATTAAAAATAATAATAATAATCTCGCTCCAATCTCGCCTAATATGGATAGATATCACTATTAATTAAAAGTTTGAAAAAAATATATAACATGAGCTAGGCTTAAAATGCTAGTGGGATTTTTTAAGATGGGCTGGCAAGACACATGAGATATTGTCTCACCCATGTTTCGCTTTTTTAAATTCTTTTAAATCGATTTAAGCGAGACACATGGATTTGTATCGCCCGGTGGTGATATTTTGGCTAATTTAGTAATATTTGAAGTCAATGGGTATTATACAAAACCAGATTGGTCAAATGGCCAATCTGGTAATTTTCTCAAAAAATATTTTTGAAGAATAAGTAAACGCTAATGTGATATGCTAATTAGATATGTATGTGAGAAAAACGTTATGAAGACTCTTTTAAGATGATGTTGTGTATATTTATTGAGCTTTACCTTAAAATAGAAAAAATACATGAAATAATTTTACACAAATAATATTAATCATTTTCATACAAATGATTTCCCCGGAAACAAGTAGCACATCCATAAAATCACTTTGATAAAGTATTAATCATTTTTCATACTATTATACAAAAGGGTAACTTTATAAAATGATTATGAAGTTTCATAATTGTTTTAGTTAAATCACTTATAATTTATTTTGTATTAATCAGGTCACTAATTTGATATTTTTTGTCTCAATCAAGTCACTAACGTTTCAAAATTGATATAAGTATATGATTCATAAAGCCTAAATATTTTTCAAACAATTTAAATATTTAAAAAGTTAAGAATATTTTTAAAAACCAAATTATTTAAAAAATATATGAATTACTTTAAAAAATTGAAAAAAACATGAGTGACAAGTTACAATTCTCCTAAAACTTTAATGATATGATGAAAATAGATATAAAATATTAATACCCTGATTGAAACAAATAAAAATATTTATGATCTAATTAAAACAAATATAAATATGAGTAACCTTAAAATACTTTTAAACTTGTTTATTACTATGTAAAGTTTTTTCTTATACAAGCACTCCCTAGATTTGTGGAATAAAAATAAATAAAATATCACAGTTAATATTATTATTTAACAAACTTATAATTATTCATAATAGTTAGTCTTTATCGACGGCGGGTATGAGTTGAATGTGGTTTGTCACATTAATCCATTATTATGTCATCGCTTACATAATAAAGTTCGTCCCCCCACAAAACGCTAACAAATGATTGTTTCTAAATTTAGAAATATTTATTTATATATCTGAAATCAATTGTGTGTACTGCTTGGTGGTTGTTCGTTAAGATTTATAAATCCTTAACTGAAAATTTTGTTTTATTGTTATATATAGAAAGGGGATGATTAAATTTTAAATTGAGAACCGTTACTTAGATTTACATATATAATCACTTATGTTTTGACATTAATTATATATGTCAAACATATATACAAGTTTATTACCACTTTGTTTTGATATTTATATACAAGTTTATTACCACCAACCATTTGATTGTTATTATTATGACTTTTTCGGAGTAGGTTGTGAGCTTGAGTCTTAGTGACAACAAAATGTTTTTGGTGGGTTGAGTTTTACTGTAGTGTGTTTTCGGGTGACGAGTTTTCTTAGGAATTAATGGTTGGTGGGCTAGGGTTATACAACAATGTCTGTAATCTCGGGATTATAAGATGTTTTTCCGTCATTGGGGTACCTTGAGTAGCTGGACTTTATTAGTTGACCGTTAAAAAAAGTTTATTATACAATTTTTATATTTTTTTAATCAAAGTTGATTGTGTGATGAATGCATCTCAATATATACTCTACAATCCGAAATTTGTACTTTTTAGTTTGGAGTTGTATAATATTTCATTCTAAATATATTTTTATTTTAGTTACTGATATTGTGATGAATAAGAGAATGGTTTAGGGGTTTTCATCTGTTTTGATTTTAAGTTTATTGGGTGTTGTTTATTTGGTTTAGGATTTAATCGGCGAAACCAATTACTGACTTTGTTTTTTTTTTATCAGTGTCAAACTGAATATTAAAAAACCCTAGAATAATTAATAGTTTATTTATATAACATTTTAAAGTGTTGATGTGTATTTTTGAAAATACATTATTTTAATAATAAATGAAAGCTCTCATTAAATTGTGTTGAAGAAAACTGAATATTAAAATTATGAAGTGTTAGTCACTAAAAACCAAAAGTTTAAGTCAATGATAGAACTTAGGGGTGCATTCTTACAAAAGAAAAAAATATAGCATAGAATTTTAGAGAAATTCTAGAAAATTTGAAGTAAAAATCGATTTACTTCCTGTTGGTCTAAGGAACTCGGATGAAGATTTTTATTTTTCTTAGTTTTAACTCTGATACGCTTACATATTTTACAATTTAACCCATATAATTTTCACTTTCAACTTTAGCTCATATATACTTATCAATTTTTTCGAAATTTTTACTTTACGTTTCGGTTTAAATTTTACAAGTTAGCACGCTGCAACGTGCGTGTGTAATTCAACATTTTACATGTTTTCCTCCGTTTAACGGCCCTGTCACAATGTGTGGTTCTTAGATCCGCTTGGTTATTGTTTATAATGTTTTACGCTTCACGTATGAGGTTTAACGTTTTCACATCTACTTTCCGTTCAGTTTTATTTTTTCTATTTCAATTTTTTTAATACGGATTTTTTGGTGTTGATGGTCACTGATGGTGACGTGAAATTGATGTTACTTACCATGGTTTTCCCCCCCCCGCCACAATACGATGAGTTTACTATTAGTTAAATCTAGTCATAAAGTTTTAAGGTTTTATATATGTAGGTAATCTAATGATTCGGAATCATTTCATATGATCATTAGAGCATTTTGGTTAAGTTTAATTTTAATTATCTAGTATGATATGAGCAAGAAGGGAGATAGAAGATTAGGTTCCATTGTGAACTATTTTGTTTTGACAAATGTCCAAAGTGATGATATTGATCAACTTGATCCAAAATGATACTTTGATAGTTTGATGATTGATTATCAGCAATGGTCTTTTATCAATTATCCAAGATGCCTGGTAAGATGTCTCCCTTCTAACCAAGAGATCATGGGTTTAAGTCATTTGAGTTGCAAGTATCCAGAGTAAATATGATCAGTTCAGAAAATATGAGTATCTATATTTTGTTGGAAGTTTTGAGTGTACGAATGAATGTCTAAAAATTATGATAAACATTTGTCCCACATTGAATTACCCATTACAAAGTTACATGTAAGACTTTAAAAGGATGAAATGAGAACCAACTTTTTCTTCAATTTAGATGATGAAAATGTTATTCCCAATAAAACCACCAGCTCCAAAACCATGTTTTTTTTTGTTTACAACATAATAATCCGAATAACATAAAATGCGACTAAGATAATTAAAACAACCATTAATAAGTAATAATAATGATATATATAAACTACCACTAGCATAAGGTGAAGAGAACTATAATAACATGTAAAAGACCAAAGAAACAAGAAATATAACACTAACCTCCCGTCTAGGTAAGACTTTGTTTCTTACATCCCTTAATTTGAATCATCCATCTCTAATATATATGGTGGATATTATTTCGTATACATCTCATAAAAACATCAATTTATATTGTAAACTTTTTTTAAACTTGTAAATTATAAAAATTGATTTTGAATGAAACCAACATGGCAGTTGAATATGTTTTGATGCATACATAGCCGTGAAGAGAGCATTTTAATTTTGATGGTTAATTGGTGTTTCATATTATCAGAAGATTGAATGCTTAAGGACTATATATTTGAACTACAAAACCATGTCTCTCCAATTTTCAAAAAATATTTTATTTTACAGATAATTCCCTACTTCTTTTCACATATAAATCTGCTATGTATTCATTTAGCTTTAAGAATGCTTTTAAGTTGTATCCTTTTAGTACTAAAGATTAAAAAGAAATGAAAAGCATCAAGATGAATGATGTTGTAGATCGATTACTTTAGTGTTTATATCGACGATATTTTTTATAGACCACGTTTTAATCACAATTTACAATCCCACTTTTGTGTTTTAAATTATGTTATAAACATCCACCTGCCAAGTTAATTATGAATGAAAATTATTTATAAATCTTGTGCTAATGAGTGCTACTTGTAAACTTTTGTCTTTTGCAAACCATTAAGTGAAATCTTCAAAATAAATTGAATATTTATAAATAAGGTTTACAAAGTACACCGTTATAACTTTAATCACTAATCTTTAGATCGCAAACTATTTAACCATTTCTTTATCAATTTACCATGAACAATTGATGTTAAGCATTATTTGTATCCCTAGACCCCAACCCCTCACCGTACAACCCTGTTTGAGCCTAGAGGTGTATATGATCGTTTTTTTTTTCAAACCGATTTTGAATATGAGTGATTAAAAATATTAAAAAAAAAACAATTCTTGATAAAATTGATTTGTGAAACAAGTATACCAGAAACAAAAACGTACTCAGAACACAAAATAATTAGATCAGAAGCTCAATCTCAATTTTTCTTAGCTTGAAAGGTTTTACCTATATCTCTCATATCTTTTGGCAATTGGCATATATAGAAGCACAAAACTTAGAAGAAAAAAAAGAAGTATATTTAGACTATAATTGTATCCCCTTAGAATATGGGATTTAACAACTAACTAGTTAAAATAATTATAAAACCAAGCAGATAAGAACTCTAACACATGCTTATTGAATCCACCTAACATGAGCTCGATGGGTTTGGTCACTGTCCCATGGGCTCGAGGTTCAAGTCAAGCCTAGACTAAACGGGTCTAACAATTCGTGCTGGGAAGAGGGAAGTGATCAGTTCGTGTCAATTCAGTTATGGTTTTTTGGTTGTTTCGGTCCACTTAAACAGTTTTAAAGTGGTTTGAACAAGGCAATTTACAAATTGAAGTTTCAGGTTGAACCCTAACTAGTTATTATCAAACAGGTTTCAACACCAGTTCCATTTCAAGTCGGTTGGGCGGTTCCTATTCAAGAACCGGTTTTCTTTGCCTCAATTAGAGCCTAACATTTTGAGTTCTCAAACCTTTATCCAAACACGGAATAGCCAAAATCAATCCAACCCAACAACCAAGGTCTGCCCAACAAAAATTTGTAGCAACAGTAACCACATTCTAACGATTAATAATTTTATTGACATATATAAATAGAAAAAAACGAAGATATTCTGTGTATCACTTGAAGAATTTTACAGAATGAAAAACATAGTGCCTTTTCACAAACACAAAGTCAAGATACAAAAAACATCTCTTTCTTACAAAATATAAAGCATTTTGAGTTTTGACATTCTCACAAGAACAATGGTTAGTTCAAAAAGTAAATCCTCCGAAACAAAAGAGGGCTTAATGGGCTAAAATTACTTTTCATTACTTTTTCACTAATATAATTTACACCAACATGGTTTGCTAATCACAATTAACAAGCTCTTAATCTTCTTATATCTGTTCTATTGTTTCACGATATCAACTTTTTTGCTTTTCAGATTGTAGCTAAAGATCAAGATCTTACCTTTAGAAGAAACCTGATATATGATCAAGCTTTGCACATGCAGGGTGTTAATGGATTCTCCCATATGTCGTAGTTGGGAAATGTTGCTTCGGGAAGTCCAGTACGGGTTTGGTGGGTGATGATAACGTCTTCAACGAATGTAGCCCAGCCCATGTACGGGTCTCCTAAAGATTTCGAGAGCAGGCCTTTATCGGGCTTTATGGATTTTTGATGGTGACCCATGTACCTTCTTGCCCCAATTATTAGTTTTGCAAAGTTGCCTCCATGAGTCATCACAAAAACATCTGATTTTAAGCATACCAGAAAATCTAAGGCGGCCAAACTTGTGACATGCTTTCTGAAGCTGTCTAATTCGTCTTTTGTTGTTAACTCCTCCTTTGTTACCTGTTACAAACCGTCAATAACAATCAGACATTGAAAATTACTGTTAGGGTTGATTTAGGCTCAGTGTTATGACTTTATCTCGAACAAATCAAACGAGTTAAGAATGGGTCAAACCGATTGTAAGTCGCCCACTACATTAAATGCAAATCTAGCCTCTAAATTGTTCTTTAAAAAAATTAGATTATTATTGTAATATTTTTACTTTTACAATAGGCAAACTGCAATACAATGCAACGTAGTATTAATTGTTTCTGGTGCGGTATACTTCCATTTTCTTATCATTTAACTCAACATTCTTGTCATTTAACTACATACTCTCCATCCCAAATGTTTGTTACTTTTTTCTATTCTACTTTGTCCCAAATAATTGTCCACTTTCAGAAACGGATAATAGGCCTTTGGCCTAGCAATATATAGGTGGCCCAACAACCAAGAGGTTGTGGTTACAAAGTCAATTGGCATGTTATCTGCATTAAGAGTCTAAGCAGCATTTTGCTAATAAAAATCTGCCTTGATTTTACATATCTTACATTGTGTGTTAATTCAGGTATGGAAAGTTATTTTGGGGGCACTTAGAGCACTTAACAACCTTTTTACCGTTTAATGCAACAGACTGCAAACTTTGGTAGGAAATGATAAGTATTTTGCATTAGATGGTTAAAGAGATGCCTCACATATAATGGCAAAAAGTGAGTACCACATTGCATTTCCTTGCAGCCCCTTCTATAATCATAGCAAACACTTTTTTTTGAACAATAGGTTAGTGGTTAGTAAGTTAGTAACACCATATTAGTAAATATTCACCCATGTCAGGGATTGAACCCATGACCTCCAAGAGAAGCAAAGCTTCCCACCTCCACCTAAGACCATTAGACCAAGGGATCATTGGCAATAGCAAACACAATTAAGATTTACAAGTAGAACTTGACAATGTGGTCACTGGTTAGTAGACCAACCTGCCCTGCTGGTTTTGACCCATACTAGAAAAAAACTGCTTTGGCCCATTACCCAACCCAAACGACCAGCTCATTTTGCCACATCCAGGGTAAGGTTGGAAAGAGGTCCTTACAAGATTAGGGAACATGTTTCTAAGTGGTGCCATTCGGTTCTGTCCACCGTAGACCTGGCCAGAAGCAACATATATTTGAGTTTCTTTTGGATAGCCCATTGCCCGGAGCATCACTGCTACTTCCCCAGGCTCAAGAGGACATCGTCCTTCTTTCCTTTTTTGTAGGGCCAGAGGCCATAAATGTGAACCATCCTGCATTACAAATCAAAATATCCTTTTGTAAATTCAATTCTCACTAACTTCTAATTTTAGCATCATACGAACATTCTAGAGCAATAAATTTAGTTAACATTGGTTGGCTCCGAACCATTATTTTAAAACTGGTTGATGTGGGTTGTAATTCAAATCCCACAGGCTAAAAGCAGGTAATATGTTTAAATTTAGCTACAATTGAGGTGGATCAGGTCGAACGTCACTTAAAGCCTTATTTAATATTAAATTAGAAGTGGCATAATGGATGAATTGTGACGGGGTAATGGCCCAAGAAGGGATGTGATCAAATAGACAAGTTCAAAACAGGTCAAATGGGTCGGGTTAGGTTAACCTGTTAATAACCTCTTTCTTCTGACTTGTATTAACAACCAGTACAATAACATTATTATTAGTTATAGAATTTATTATTCATTATAATAAAAAGTTTAAGGCTTGGTTTTGTTAGCAATTGTGTATCAAAATTATCATTTGTTAACCAAAACAACACTTTCTATCTTTTTATCGATAAGTTTGTGCATCAACTTATTAGTTGTTGATAAAAAAACTAATAACACAAAATCACTTTTGTGTAGAGCAAGAGAAAAGTAAAAAAATCCACCACTTGCTATGTTACCAACTCTATTGATAAAAGTTGCCCACCTTCCAATCCACTTTGACCCATGGGTTACTAATTACTTAATTTGCATTAGCCTCCCCCATCTTGTTGGGTATAATTATTAAGGCCCAAAATTACCCAAAAGTCCAAAACATATACAAAAAGAGGCCATTTTTGTTATTTCTAAAAACTTCAGGCAAGAATTCCAGGTCTAGCTTGAAATTGAAATCCTTCTCATTCGCTTTATTTAACGTACTATATCATTATTTATATATAAAATAGGTTTTTGTAATCTCTTATAATATAATAACTATTTATAAAAGTACAAAGGTGGTTAAGATAAGTGTTAATGGGTAGGCCTGACCTGACCTAAATGCCCAATCCAATTGGACCCGCACTGAAAATAACCCGTCTGGACCCATTACTTAACCCCCTACGCTGTCCAATTTGCCATCTCGAGCAAAATTACTTCTAGGATTTGCATGTTTCAATAGGCATGATAGATTTTATGCTTTTGTATTTACAGCAAAGTATATACGATAACTGATAGAGAAAATGCTATGGATCACTTAATAGACCAACAATCAGATGGGCCTTGGGCCTGGAAGTTTTGTAGCGGATAGACTGATAGAGGAGTAAGAGTGGGGACCGTGTGTTAGGCACGAGGGGAGAGAGTGAGGGAATGATCATATAGCTGACTAGAGTATATTTAAAATTTAATCTAATCTCAGAAATCTAAAATGACATCTAACCTTGAAGCGCCTAGGCCATTCTTTTAACCTGTATAATCCCATCAAAGCTTTCTCCGCTCTTGACCCCACAAAGTCACAAAATGAAAGTCCTACCATCCCTTTCTCAAATCTAAGATGAAGAGCCCTGTAAAGAATATATTTTTGCAAGTCTATAAGCAGTTGTAAATCATATAATTATGTCTCCCAAATTTAAGAGTTGTGTGTGTTTTATGATATTCAAAAACTAGATAGAGATAACCATCTTAGTAAAACAAGTTAAGAAAGGGTATTTGGATATGCTTTCACTATTTGAAGTTGTTATAATCAGATAATAAGATGTTCAAATGTTAGGCAGTTCTGACCGTAATAGAAATTTAAATAGATTAATTGACCAAAAGGACATCATCATGGAAAAAGGAGACTAGGAGAGATGTTCCCTTTAGGTTAAAAATGGGCAAAAAGGTAATTTCACATTACCCCTACTCCCCTAGATAGTCAGTTTCACTACAGTTAGCAAGAAACTGATTGTTCTACAACTAAATAATCATATAACCAGAAGCAGAATCTCTTTATCGAAAGTTCTAAGTTTAAGTCTCAATAGTAAGACTTACATAAATGGATTTGGACTGCCAGTTCGATTTCTCATCCTTGCTACAAGTTGATCAGCCATTTCATCTATCTCAGGAAGAAACTTGAGAGCGTGATAGTTAACTCTGCACCTTAATCTGTTGATTTCTTGAGGTACATTATCATAGCTGGACAAAATCAAACACAAAGTTTAGAAATGATAATGAAACAAATTTCAATTCACAAGAAGACAAATGCCACAACATACCCAAGTCGATCAACAAAAGGCTTTAATGCCATTATCTTCTTCTCTTTGATTCGCGGCAAGACATTGTCAATGTAAAATTGTGCCGGTGCATATTTGGGAATGTTTTTCACTGTCCGTCTGTATTGCATTAACACAAAATTACCCATAAAAAACTAGTGTATCAAACATATCTCACAAAAAGTATATTTTAATAAAACATATTTTTTAAACAAAGGACTCAAGAGGTCTTAACTCTTAAGCATTATAAATACACTTAACAATTTAGGCGACTCTCAGCCCATGTGACCTCTTTCCTTTTATAGTTTGAATAATCAGATTGTGCATAACCATCAATTTTATCAACTTAAAATACTTGGTTGCCCAAAGTTGTAGGGTCCTTATAACTAGTGCGTCAAATATGAATAACAACCTATATTATTTCAAATTTTCAATAACTGTTTTTTTATTCAATGATGTAGGATGTTTAAGACGTTTAACGTACACTTCAGGTGACTTTCGACCCAATTCCTTTTAAGCTGTTGAATTTACCCATTTGGCCCATCAGCTTGTGCATACCCGTTTTTAGTTCATCAGCTTGGAAGAAACAATTAATGTAGGTTTCTTTGTGACATTTTGTTCAAGTACAAGTGAATGTGTAAAGAGCAAATGGGCAAGAACCTTATGCTTGTGAAAAGCTCCGACTTGTCAGTAAACCATGATGGAATATCACGAACAATTCGCACATCATCCTTCAAGTAGTCGATGAAATGGTCCACATCAAATATGTCCTCAAATTTTCTGGAAAAAAATGTTATCCTCATAAAAAAATATAGGAATCAAGCACAAGTTTAATGACTATATAAAAGACAAAAGATGCATGGTATGGTTGCAATAATACACATCATCAAAATAGACAACCTTGCTTCCAAGCAAATGATGTGTATCAACATTGATGATATTCGCTTGGTCAAACTTGTATATGGCACGCATAAAGTACAAAGTTTTCTGGTAAAGATAACTCACGTTTGGTCCTTCCAGATCTGGTCTTGCTTTAACACAGGCAATATAAGAGTGGCATTCATGATTTTGGCAACAGCAACGGCATTGCATATCTACAAGCCAAGAAATTAACAAAACCTTAGCCCTTGACATGCATTTGGCCACATCAGCAGCATAGCTATATCAATTGCATAGCCATATCAACAGAAAGCAGGAGACGTATGCAAGACATGTGACTACATTTTACGGGTTACAATGATACAGACATATACATATCCATCCAATAGTCATTATTAGAGAGTTTTATCGAAAAGAACATACCGCAATTCTTTGCTGATTTAGCCCGCCCTCTGCATGAATAAAAATATATCCATTTGTTTCATTTGCCTCGGGAAGATCTGCAGAGAACCAAGAATCTTATAGGACTTCACAAAAAAGGACAAGTTGTAGCAAAACTAGAATCAGGTGTAGGAACTTGTAATTATTTTTATTATTGAACAAAATATTAATTAATAGTAAAAAAATTATCTTAGCAATTGTGTGCAAGATGCCAAGACCCAAAGCCCAAAGGAATTTCAGATACAAATAGCAGACATTTCAACAGTTCAGCTTCAGACGTTCAAAGATAGAGTTTTTATGACATGGCATGCTACTACTTGATCCCCCGGCTTGTTGAGAAAAAACCTAATTGATTCGGATATCCATGTAATTGTAATGTGCGACGTTCCCAACATATTAAACCAAAAAGAATTATTGACCTAAGGGGATAACAAAATGCAGAAGAAGTGTATATTCGCTAATAGTTGTTATGTTAGTCAGCACACTTGTAACTTCGTAAGTCAGTTATCGTTTTCTGGAAATCTGAAGGCCAGTCAAACTTTATGTATTTTGTACCTTCTCTACCTTAATTATCACTTCTCTTCCATATCAACCTCAGTTCATCATGAAAAAGGGCCCACATAGAGGCTAGAGCTATGTATATGGTGCGGGGTTTTACCTGAAATTGCACCAATGCGTCTTTCGGCACATGGCTTCCAAGAAGTGGTGGCTGATAATGGATTCTCCCACAAAGAAGGTGGTTCCTTGACCTAATGGTATCAAAAACCAAATACAACTTTAGAGTGATCGTGATGATGTACTGTATAACAACAAAGGTAATCCGGTATAGCTTACACGAGGGCAATGAAGTGTGATGCCATCTTTTGTGCACAAGTATGGGGCATTCTACAAAAAGTTAGAACATAATTGAACAACATTAGATCGATTTACAGACCAGCTATTTACTATACTATAACAGAGTCTCAACACTACAAATATAACAGAGTCTCAAAACTACAAATATCCATCCATCACACGCATGAACACGAGGAACAAGCAAACTTGAAGATTCTGAGAAGATTACCAAACAACGAATGAGAAACTGCTCTGTTATTATTCATTAGACCATCCCAAAACTATAAAGCTATGAAGCTCAACTATGAAAGACGTCAACTCCATTTGACTAAGCTTACTTTTATTCAAGAGATTACTCTTACAATACTCTTACAACACTAGCAAAGCTCTCAACTAAAAAACCGATCCAAATTACAACACCAAAAAATGACCTATGTCCAGGCTAAAAATAAATACGCCAATAAGTTTATACAATGATCCTGATCAGTGATCACCGGCATCCTAATTCCGTTCAGATGTGAGATTTCAAACTAATCAGACTTGCATTTTAACCTAAAGTAGAGAATACAATCGCAGTTGTTTTCTACTCTTGAAACATTAAAACGCATTCAAATTGTAACCAGATGAGCTACGTTTATCAATGTCAATAAAATTTGAGATCGGAATACTCACGAGATGACTAACGACAGAGTAAACCGCAAACATTCCAGCAAATGCAAGGATAGTGATTATCAACAGTAAGATCTTGAAGTTGTGTGTATAAACCCTAGCAGTTTCATCCAACAACTGAAAGTGATTAGAGAAGAGTGAACGGAAACGATCTCGAGGGTGGCGATCTCGGCCACCGTCGTCGTCGTGGTGGTGGTGGTGATGATGGAGTGGATGGTTGTCTGATGAGAGGGGTGAAGTGACGTCATCGCGTTTTCTCGGAGACGGTGTTGGTCTGCCGCCGATGGAGCTGGAGTGGCGGAGCTCCGCCATGGCTCGCTTCGGGCTATAGGCCAGTTTTGGTGTGGTTTTGTTACTCGCTGATATGTGTGCGTGTTGTCTACTTCTTCTTTGTGAGAACTGAGATGTATGTTTTATTTTTTTGAGTAAACTACAAACACAAACTTATACTACTTTGGATTATTTTTTAAACGTAAACCCACGTATTCTTTGAATGTACGCTTTCATGATAAAAAGGTAAAACTATAACGGATTTATATATATATAATTTATAATTTATACTATCTTAACAACATTTACACTGCTACTACTCACGAAAAAAAAGAGGGATGGAGATATTAATGTGAGATAAACATATTTACTGTACAAAAATGTTGCTGGTCATTTGATCATTATTAAAATATTAATTTTGAGATGTCTATGTAATACGACTTGAATGCAATAACATGAAAATGCCTAAGTTTTATTATTATTTCTTGAAGTTAACAATATCATGTTTGAGAAGTATATTTATTGGTATGAGTAGATAAATGTAAAATAAAATTAAAATAACTGTCTTGAATTTTAGTTTATTTTTTTAGATTTAACTAGTTTGAAAAACACACTCATCACTGTTTAGCCTTTTGTGTTCTCTAAATTTATAGTCTACTACCAATTAAATTGAATATAATAACACAATTAGTTATTGTTAATTAATATAAAACAGAACGGGTTAAAATGTATCTTAAGTCTATATAAGATAATTTTTATCATTATACTTAAGAAGACAAATAAACTAGTTTTGACTTGTCTTTCATTATCTTCTCTTTCCTGTAAGAAGACAAATAATTTAGGGAATTTTTTATTCGTATACAGGAAAATAAGTAAATTACAGTTTATAAAAAGATATTGTTTAGAAGGAAATAATATATATAACACATAACCTATAAAATAATATTGAAGATAAATACGTCAAATCATGTCATATATAAAAAGACTCAAGACTTGAATTCTCACTACACTTGTATAATACTTAGTCCCCTAATTCCTATTTGCGCTACACCTCTGGACACATTAACATTTTCTTGACAACAAAAACACCATACATACTCATACTTTTAAATTACTATCGCATTAATTTACACTATGTTATGTTTTATCCGATGATGCCTTGGTATTCTTTTACGTTCTCTGGTTTTCTCTTCACTCCCCTTCATCTTTTTCACATAACTCCTCGATCACCATCTTCTACCCTCGGTGTCTGATTCACGGCGGTGAGGGTTTAGACCACGGCGGAGAACGGTGGTCGTCTCTCCCTCCACACTTCCCCAATTTTCCTCAAACACATATTATTACTATTATTATCATTCATCTCTCCGTATCGTACAGAGTGAGTGTGTGTTTCTGCATGTGAAATGGGGACTCCATCGTTAAGGGTTCGTCTGGTGTTCGATGATCGTTCGATTCTCAGCAAAGCACAGCGATCGGATGGGATGAACAACAGCTTGATTCTCCTCAAATTGCAGCAACATCGAACTATCTCAGACGTCTGCACGCATCTTGTGCACATTTTCAACCTCAATCGCTCTTGCCCTAATGGGATCCTCCTATCTGTATGTCTCCTTTTGCTTTATTTCTGTTTGTGTTGAAATGCATGTGCTAAACCCTAGTATTATTCCAAAGGATGATCAGATGACTAGATGAGGGCTTTTTTTAGTTATAAATGCTAGGTTTGCTTACATCGATCCTTTTGGTGTTGATGAGTTATTAAGCTTTGTAGGTGGCTAGGTGCGCATTTTTTTAACATTTTATTTTTAACATATACCAGAAGATTGTGTGTTGATGCTTCAAATTGGTGATAAGAGCTTATTATCATTATCTTATTAGCTTTTACCTTGAAATGTATTTAGCTAAATAGTAAGAGCATTTGATGCTGTTACTTTCTAGACCTTCACGTCTGTTCCGAAAAGAGTCGGTCTTTTGGTTTTTGACTTCATACTTTCCAAAGGCGAATTGTTCTGTATGTACTTCTTGTTTTACTTGCAAAGCGAAGTTAATCCTTCTCTATTGCAAGTGTAAGTGCTATCTAATCATATGACTCGTTTGTAGTGCGGTTGAGTTGTTTTTTTTCTTTGTTCTTGGTTAACATGTATGAAACGGATCGCTTTTCTTTGCTCTTGGTTACCATATGTTGTGCATTTGGTATTTTGTTTGATCTTATATGGTACATCACCATTCTTTTAGCTATTGGAATGACCTATTTTGGTAACTGATATTCAGAAAAGGATGATAATTCTACTCAAATTGATTTGGTTTCTGGTACATTACCACAAATTGTTACTTTGTGCATTTAGTTTGAACTTATTTAGTACATTACTATTCTTTTAGCCATGGGGAAGATCCACAATTGGTATTTTCAGTTAAGTGTTGAGTTGATGGATAAAAAAAAGTGAAGTTAATTATTGGTATTTCAATTAACTGTTGAGTTGATGCATAAATTACAAGTGAATTTTAGTGCTTGTTACCCTATTCTCGTCACATTTTACTGCTTTTTACCCTGCAGATGGAGGGATTTACATTGCCACCATTTGAGTCAACTGAAATCTTGAAAGACGAGGAAATTATTCGGTCTGTTTTACTTTTAGTTTATATTAATCATCTTTGGTTAATAGTTAATACATAACCATCTATATAACATGCATGTATTTCTTAATGTTGTTTTAGTGTGAAAAAGAAAAGCGGCACAACACCTGATGCAGGTAATATGCTTGATGACGATGATGCTCTGGAACCAGGGGATAATGATTTGCTACTCTTAGAAAATAATAATTTCAATAATGCTGGAGAATGCCAAAGTAGCGAGGAGGCTGATGAAGAACAGTCACAAGATGAAGAATTACGTGAAGAATTAGTTTCAAAGAAAAGAAAAGCCTCCACAAATCTTCTGAACTTGAAGTAAGTATATTTTGTGTACCCTCATTTTGCTATGAAAATTTAATTATGCTGTGGCCTTTCTATAATGTAATTTTGAGGGTGTTTGGATGTGTGTTTTGAAACTGTTTATGTGATGTTAACGATTACAATCAAACGATGGGATATAGTGAAACATGTGTAGACCAAGAGGTGCTTTTGTTGCTTGAAGTTGTATCATTTGGATAATCAGATATTTGAGTGTTCCACAATGCAAATCCAAACACCCCTATAAAGTAATTGCTCCTTCATTTTGGTCCATGCTTTCTGTGTTTTGCATGCTTACCTTTTTTTCTTATGCCTGTTTTTGTATTTACCTTATGGAATCACAGAAAAAAGAAACGATGTTTGGGGGTGTTGGATGATGATGAAGATGAGGCTGAAACAGAGGAAATTGAAAATGTTGATTTAAAAGCTGCAGCAAGTAACAAAAAAGTTAAATCTCCTTCCATCGTGAAACGGTAACACTAACAAAAAAGTTATCATTATGATACGTGAATATCCATTTTCCTGGCAATTTATTCTCGTCAATTCATGTTTTACAGGAGCGAAGAGCATCAAGAGAATGTTGAAGAAGTCAATCAAGTATCTAATGCTCCTGGGGCTAAAAAGGTTTGTAATAGTGATTAATACGTGTCAGCATTTACGAGATTCCAGGGGGACAACAATGAATTTATCCTTTTTTTTCTGTATAGAACTTGTAGTTGATAATTAATGAGTTTACTGGTGGATTTTTTTTACATTAGACTTCGTAAATGTCAGGTCCCTAGTAGAAGTGCTAGACGGAAAAAGGCTAAAAGACGATGGAAGCAAGAACTTGCTAAAATTGCAAAAAAGAAGGTATTTATTTGTTAAAAGTTTGTGAAAGAATATCGATAAATAGTGAGACTTACACATAGTTCATGTAATTTGAATTTTTGCAGCCTCAAGCGTATTCAAAGCAAGAGCTTGCTAAAATTGCAAAAAAGAAGGTATATAATTTGTTAAACCCTTTGTGAAAGAATATTCATAAATTTTGAGAGTTTTATACATTTTTGTAATTTAATAATTGCAGCCACAAGCATATTCAAAGCCTGAAGTAACTAAACCTAAGAACGAAGCGGATAATGGTCAGCCAAAGGGACTAGTAAGTAATTAATTGTGCACTAATATTCCTGCATCTCTGAGGTATTATGATGATTGATAAGTGATAATACTTTTAATTGCAGCTATACTGGAAACAAGCTTCTAAAAAGCCGGTGCAGAATGGGGATGTGGGTACTGAGGGTGGTCCTGTTTTAACCAGGCCGCGACATACTTGGTTTGAACCACCTGATGAAGGTATATGCGAAATAGTTGAAATGTGTTCCTTTCATATTTTAACAATGTGTATTTTCTATATTGGTATGGCATATTTTGTAAACTCCATTTCCATTTTTATATTCAACTCTTTAGATTAAAATATAGGTCGCTACCCTTATACTTTCTGACATCTCAGGGTTGAGTTACCACTTACCTGTGTCATTGCAGGGTGCTAACTTTTGTTCCTGTTTCATGCAGATCAAGATGCAAAACAGACTGGAGTATCAAATGTATGTTTCTCACAGTTAATCATACTCGATGCACTGGGGATAATGATTTTGTATTTTGCTAATTACTTGTTTTTTGACTTCTACACCTTTCTTTACCATGAGTTTTTGAGTTGTGCTCCAGGAAACTTTTAAGTGGAGGGGTAGTAGTGGCAAGAAAAAAGGTAAAAAAGGGGGTAGAGAAAAGTTCTTGGAGTTCAGAAGGAATGATTTTAGAAGAACGAATAAAGAATCCTTCAAAATGTTGTTCAAAGATTCACAAGTACCTGTAATTGACATAAATGATTTTGACAGGCTTCCTCCTTGCTCTGAACCGATGGTCTCTCTCTCTCTCACTCACTCACACACACACACACACACAGTGAGCATGCATCCACACAAATACAAACTCATGCTTATATAAAGAGTTCAAACCAATCATGAATTTCAATGTTTTAATTGCTTATTGACATTAGTTTATCCTATATGAAACCACAGTTTATCTCAGCCAATATTTCCTATGATTTGTAGGAAGGTGATGTGATTGCATATCGTCTGCTTGAGTTAAATTCTTCATGGATCCCTGAGTTTTCATCCTTCCGGGTAACTTTTTTCTCGAAAAAAAATACCCCTGAAAATAGAGGTGCCAGCGAGGACCCATTTACTTGGGAATGAGATTTGGCATTTTTCTTTCAATCTCAAATCGACCAAATAAAAATATTGAGCTAAAAAGGGAACGGGTTGAACAAACAGAAAGTTGTGCAAAGTCTTTTTGTAATGCATACAAGCATTAACTTGTTTTATTCATAGTATTATTATTATTGTAATAATACTGTTTCCCTAATCATGATCAGCACAATAAGACTTGGAAAAATAGGTAAAAGTAATGTTTGCAGGTTAACCGCCACTGACCTGGGCCATTTTAACCTGTTTCAACTTTCAACCTGAAGTCTGAACATGTTATGACTCATTACACAACCGGCCTGAACCTTCTATTTTGCCATCTTAATACTTCACCGAAAATCATCTATTTGTATAATGTGCAAAACACTGCTATACACTCTACATTTACCTTTCTTTGGGTAAAAAGCCTATTTGCATTTCAGGTTGGAAGAATAGCATATTATGATGCCAAGGACATTGTTCTGATTCCAGTGCCGGAATATCCTATTGTTCCGGAAATGATTAACGATAACGGGCCCAATGAATCTCTTTATGGAGAAGACGGTAGTTTAGAGGTAGTTAACCTTTCAGCATTGACTAATCAAATGCTTATATCACCTTGGATTATTACAAACATCTTTTCCTGTGCAGATCAATTATTCAGCTCTTGTTGATGTTCGCAACATCCAGAAACATGATCCAGATGCTATGGAAACAGTCAATAATGGTGTTAATCAAACTCCCCCAAGTAGGGACGCCACAGAAAATTTGGTGTCTAACATTAGTGACAACGATATAGATGTCCCAAATTCAAAAGAGGATAATCCAGGTATACGTACTTTCGGTCATTATATGTAGTTATATATATTCTCAACAATTATGTTAATGTTTGGTAGGGGAAGGAGAAGTGAATCCATGGGACCGTAGCAGCTCTAAGAACATAGATATGCCCGAGCCAAATCCTTTTGGGCTGAACGCATGTTCATATGGTGGGGCTGGCCCAAGTATGAGTACGTGTCCAGATGCTAATAAAGCAGAGACATCTGGAGTGAAAGAAGGACAAATGAGTGATTCTTTCGATCCATGGTTAGCTGCTAATAAGCCTGACGCTTCTCAAGAGAACAATGCTGGTTGGTCAGATGTAAAGAAGAGCGGCCCCACTGAGGATGCTTGCGAGAATGAAAGTTCATGGGGAAGGCCATGGTCTGCGTTTGTTGTCTCAAGGGGCAGTTCGGCCATTCAAGCAGCCAAAGAAAATGACTGGCATGTGGGGAGTTCTCGTGGCAGTGGGAAACCATGGTCACGTGGGGCCCCAAGAGGTCGAGGCCGTGGCCATAACCGTGGCCGTGGTCGAGGGCGAAATGGGTAATTTGATATCCATTTGGTTGTTGGTTTGAAAGCCTATTTTTCGGGATGTGGATGCTATGGCAACTTTTGAGGTATGAAACCCGGTGCCCTCTATTATGAACTTCCACCCTAACTCTAGAACATATGTTTGTGTAAATGTTGATTTCTTTATCAGTATGTGGTGGAATAACTGTCTGCTCAACTCTTGTTGATTTTCTAGTGTTTAATTAGCTTATCTATTATATTAAACTCAATAGAAACTGTTTTAATTTCTCCAAAAGTACTGGAACTCGAAAGTGCATTTTTGAGTTAACACTGATTTTGAAAATCGAAATGTGAAGTTCATCTATTAGAGCTTAGAATAGTTTGGAAACTGAAGAGGATCCCATATAAATGGATCTGGTAACGTAAATTCATCGTTATTGTCTTCCTTTGTCACCCTATTCGGACCCGAAGAACAAGAATTAGGTGATTCAACCTCTCTAGATTATATAATCAAATCCTTCATTACTCCGCTAGCCAACTTCCTTCTCAATCTTTCCTGGCTGCTTTGCCTGGCCGGCAAACACATACCTCAAAATCATCTCTCGAGATCGAAAATGGTGGAACCACCCCCCTTATTCACTGTTTTAAAATAAACTCTGAAATCTATATCATACTCGACGACCTTCCTATGACCAACAACACCTCTAGTTACCGTTATATGTTCTTGATTTTGATCAGTCACAAGTGCGTTCAAGAATTCCATCTATTATTCGCCTTCTCTAATGGTCAAAGGGGAGGGGACCCAACAAACTAAGATGAGTTCACTAAAACTCGCCCGTTTTGCTGACACGCATCCTTGAAGTAGTCAAGAACATCATACATGATAAATGTAATGTCCTCAGATGGCTGTCTTGAAGCCAAAGTGTTTTGTAAGCAAATCGTTTTTGAAATACTCCGCACATATGAACCAATACAATTTTAAAACACATGACTCCGTGTTGATGAAGAACATCATGGTTCATCGCGACTGCATCACTTCCTAAAAAGACAAGGTCTATCATCAGTACTACTGCTACACTACACTTGAATTTACTCAATGAGCCAAGATCTTTTTTTCACATTGATTAAATTGGCTATTTAACAATTTTATGCATAAGTAATAGGTTAGATAGTTACGTTTACATGTTATTGATGTATCTTAAAAATTATATTAAGGCTATACAAGTAGTTATACGTTATTAATGTATTACTTCATGTTAAATTTGTTTAGAAAGTTGCAAAATAATGAAATGTACTTAAATATCAAGAGGCATGAATATCCAGGTAACAAAGAGATATTGTACTGTTGTAAACAATTACTATTATGATACGTGAGACAAAATAATTCCATACTTTTTCTTTCCCCAACATGTGAGTTATCTTTCATATTCTACGTACAAGTGTTTATGGTTTTTATAATAATTCAATGTTTAAAATATGGTTTAATATTTAATGCACTCATCCGATCATGTGTCCGGCATGGTTTAAGTTATAAAAGTTGTCTCAATGTTGACCGGATAATTCAACAGATTCTTCAACCATGATTACAAATAAGAGGATGCATTGCTTTGTGGTGGTTTGTCTGTCAATTAACACGTTCTTTATAAACTTTATATGAACTTAAGCTACGCCTACTACTGTTAATCTATAATTCAAGTGGGAGTCAAAAGGGTGCAAGGCCCCCTATGGACGATGTGACGCCCTTAGCATTTTGGTCCGTATACATCAAACACAGTTCAAACCATAAACACATCATGGCTCAATTATAATGGCTTTGGTTCGTGCAACTAGGCATTGCAGGTGGTAGAACACTAGTTCACAACATGGCTTGAAAACAGAATAGTTGCAATGGTTTATGTCCAGAGCAATGGTTCACAAGTGAGACACATGTAAAGGTGACTTAATTTGTAAGATCGTATTGTGAACCACCATGCAGAATCTCTCCAAAAAGTCTGTTTTTATACTAGAGTTACATACAATATTATTGCTATAGAAATAATATTCATGTATAATCAAAATCCTAGAAGCCTTAATAATCCATCATTGTTACACGCCCTATCATGCAAGAGCGATTAACAATCCTATACACGTTGCTTCATTGTATCTTGGGAGGCGATTCACCAAGACCCCTAGCACGAAAGTAGAAAAAAACAACCAATGAAAATGGAATTGCTTTATGGAAAAAGAGAACCCCTTGAAGCAATAAATAGTATAATCACACGAATAAAAATCCTTGTGACAACAAAAAAACGAGTCAATTCATTGTATTTTGGCAGGACATTACGAAACTCATTTACATCTGGATGGTATAAAGTTTTGGCTTGAACACATATTGATGCATTATTAAACCAGCTCAACCATCCATTAATAACTTATCACCTTCAGCAGGGGCCTATAACTATAATGGGACACTGAACGACGGGGACTGAAATAATGAATGAAATTTGCCGAGGAAGTTGTTTAAAGATAACTAACAGTCTTCATTTAGATATAAAGGTTATATTCCCCAGATATATATATGTAAACCAATCTTCAAATTGTGCAATCCACCAGTCTTAACATAAATTGATGTCAAACAACATGATTTATCGTCATTGAAAAGCAAGTTCAAACATCGTTGAAAACTCAAGCAACCGATTCTAATATAGAAGAGCATAACTTGCTAAGGCAAACCTTAAAAGGGACAATCTTACTCTTCCATGGCATCTCCTCCCACTTGAACTACATCCACCAGCTCCTTCAGTGGTGTAATCTTGGTAAGCAGAACCTCTGTTAACATATATTAGATTATCAGAATCAAATCACACATAAGAATGGAGTGCTAGTTTTATTTTTTAATGAATTATTGAAAGGGAAACAAATGGTGATGGATCAAGATAGCATGTAACCCCTGAGCCTGGATTCTTAAACACAAATACAAATTACTAACCTGTCTTTTTGGGAAAAGCATAGCCTTTTGAACTGATGTAAGTGCGGGGATTTGGAGTCAAATGATTCCTTAGATATTCCTTCTTACCCTGATATATTATCCAAGGTGATTAAAAAGTTTACAATATGTGCTGATATATTGCTTAATAAAAGAGAAAACAAGCAGACCTTTTCTATCACACAGACATCTACATTGCTTCCACTTCCCAGATCATTAAATATGCCAGAGCATATAGCTTTGGTTACCAAGTTCACTCCTTCATCCCTCTACAAATAAATAACGTTCATTAATCATCAAACAGTAAACCCTTTGAAGCAAGAGTGTAATCATTAAACAGTGTAAAGGTTAGATATATAGTTGTGAAAACTCACAGTAAGCCCTTCACGATACTCTGACTCGAAGATAGCCATTGCGGCAAGAGAACCCGAACCCATTGTAGCAAATGGGAGTGTGTCTGTTGATCCATGAGGATATATCTAAAAATAGTGATTTGGAAGTATTAGCAATTTGGCACATTGTCTTAAAAGTTGAAAATTTTCTCAGATGCACAAAAATATAAATCAACTCACGGTATGTAGATGTGGGCCTGTGACATCAACTCCACCAAGTACCAAAGCAGCAGATACATGACCTTGGTAACTAAGTGGGCAAAATATAAGTAAGATACTTCCCAAAACACAGAATAAAACATCAATATTTCAAAAGGTATTACAATTTACACATGAGATTACCGGAAAAGATGAGACTTTAATAGGGTGAGTGCTGTTACAACTCTTGATTCACGACCAGTATGATATCTATGAAGTTTCAGCTGAGAGCTGATGTTGTCTACCAAAAAGAAACATCCAAACATTAAGGTTTATCATACAGGATCCTTAAAAAGAGTAAATCAGGTGCAAATCATGTGACAAAACGAGTACCTGT
Source organism: Flaveria bidentis (assembly GCA_018326385.1). Lineage (NCBI taxonomy): Eukaryota > Viridiplantae > Streptophyta > Magnoliopsida > Asterales > Asteraceae > Flaveria > Flaveria bidentis. The sequence goes on along the minus strand of BJCM01083545.1, from coordinate 5,071 downwards.
GACGGCTTCTGTATCAGCTGCAGTTCCAGCTCCACAGCAGTAAATGTTTGGAGCCATATAATGAATCTTTTCACAGTTTTTATCAGCAACAATCGGACCTGCTGTGGCTCTGGTATCTGCCCCAAGAATGACACCATTCTGAAGATGGAACGAAGCTATCAGTGGTAGTTCATCTCAAGAGAAACTATTGTTATCATAGTGAACCATTGTTGCAATTATTTTCACGTATATACATAAGTTAAGCAACTTCTATCCATCAATTAACTATTCTGAACTTGAAAGAAACCTTTTTGAATCAATTTTCAGAAACTACATCCATGAAACAATGAAACCAAACACTGTTTCAATCTTCAACATTCATTTCCACATATATTAATACATACTTCTCCTGAAAGCTAAATAGCCTAGATTCAAGCATAATGATCACAGATATCAGATTACTTTCTAGTAAAGAAACCAAGTGATACACTCTTGATGCCTAATTCATTTATGCAATACTAACACAAACAATCTACAAAAACATCTAAGTGAGACAAACAACAAACTACAGATCAAAACACCATAATCTATCTTACTTCACAGAAACCTAATTCAAATTAAACAACATCAACCAAACAATCAAACATAATAGAACCAGAAAACACCTCAAAAATCAAACCGACGATGGTAGTTCCAGTTTTAAGATACCCCGGAGCTTTTAACCCTTTCTTCGTCAACATCTCGTTTCTCCTGCACAGCTCGAAACTGAATCCGGTCTTCGGAGCATCCATTGCTTCAGTTGACATCTTCAGATACCTAAATTCAACACAAAACCCCACTCTAACTATAAGAACAAATTGATTTTGAACAAGATGAGCAAGTAAACTCGAAATTAGGGGTTAGTATCGATCGAAAGCTATAAAACTACATGAGCAACTACATATAAACAAATGAAAATGCATATAATGATCATTTCGTATGATGAACATTCGATCTTACGATTTTGGAGAGAACAATCGATTCAATAAGCTTCAAATCTGGAATGTGATTAAAATAGCAAAGAAATCTTGTGTTGCAAGACAATTGAATTGGGGTTTTCTCGCTGCGATTATCAAAGGTTATTTATAAGAACACTTGCAGCCCCTGGGGTTTGGGGTTTGTCCAAATAAAGTACTTAGACTTCTCACTTTGGTCATTTGTTTCAGTGAAATTAATTAAGTAGTGGTTATTATAAAGATAATAGTTTACTCGATATATTTTAGGAACTCTTATCATAGACAGTGGTGTTTATAGTCTGATACGATTTATTTACAAAAAATAAAAAAAGAATAATAAATTATGCAACCGGACCGTTAATTACGCTTTTAGAAGACTAAAACCAAACTAATTAGGTGGGTAGGCAGCTAGAATAACCCGGTTTTAAAATTAATTACAGTTTAAAGCTAGTTTACATTGAAATTTTAGTTTGAGCTTACCTCATCAACAAAATCAAAGTTTGAATCCATAGTGTTTTCTTCAGAGCTCTATTTCTCTTCATGTTTTTCTCAAATCTGTACAAACCGGTTTTTTTGCCGTATCAGACCGGGTTATTTTAATGTATAAAATTGTTTTATTTCAAACCGGTTTGGTTTTAAACCGGTTTTTCATCAAGAATCCTCAAAGCGCTCAAATCGGTTTGGACCGGTTTGAAAAAAAACAGTTTTTATCCTGTTTTTTAAAAATTGTAACCGGTTTACAAACCGGTTTTTGGTGCCGGGTTACAAAACCACATATAAACCGCTAATTCGAATCGGGCTAGAAACCAGTTTAGATCAAACCAGTTTGGTTATTTTTTATGTTTTCTTTTCAAACCGGTTTTTTTCGTACACCCTGACTTGAAGATGAAACTTGAAGGATGATATTGGGCCTATTTGCCAGCCCAAGTACAATAGGCGGCCCGGTAAGTGTAGGTCAAGTATAAAGGCTCACTTGATACAAAAACAAAAGTGTAGGACTGTTCATTGGGCCGTCAAATATTCATTAGGGGAATTAAAGAGATGCTACTAAACAAATATAAAATTATAATAGATAGGATACCAAACTTATCATATTTATCTACGTTAATAACTATAGTGTGAACTTAGTTACAACATCATGCCAAAAAGTACCAAATTTAACGAGGCCTAAATAATTTCATTGTGTCTTACATATAAGTATCCACATTTCAAATTGATACATTGTATTAGCTCAGATAGCAATGTCGGTGTTCTTTTTTTCCGATTTTACAACAATGTAGAAACAAGCAACCCGGCCCGTTAGGGTGTTCAAAATTAGCATCAATCGATACTCGTTTTTCGAGGCTCCATTGTAACCAACAACCCATGCTTCATGTAAAGTGTAGTGTTCACTTTTGGGCATACTACATGACCTTTAACAAGTTTTAACCTATACCTTAATAGTATTGAAGCAACCACCATTTTCATTTGTGTATATGCAAACTTTTTGCCCACACACAACCGCGGACCGGCGTTAAACACCGCGTATTTGAACTGGTTTTCGTTCACAAATTTCCCGTTTTTTATCCACCGTTCAGGCTTGAACTCACGACAGTCTTTACCCCAAAGGCTCTCCGTCCGAGCCATAACATACATGCAGTAGACCACTCGTGCACCCTTTTTAACCCGGGTTCCATCGGGAAATATGTCATCTTCTAGTGGCTCTTTGTGATCAAACGAGACCGGAGGGTAGAGGCGTAAGGATTCGGATATTGACGCATGTAGATACACCATTTTGTTGAGTTCTTCTTCGGTAAATGTTATGGTTTCAAGATTGATCTTCTTGAGGGTTTCTCGTTGTCGTTGTCGTAAGATGTCGTGGATTTCGTCGAGGATTCGGGCTTCAACGTGTTGGTTTTTCGTGATTAACCAAAAGAACCATGATAATCCCACTGAACTTGTGTCTCTACCTGCTAAAATGAAACTTATGCAAAAATCTTGAAGCAATTTATCAGTAAAAAACACATCTTTTTTATGTTGTTCCATTATTATAAGCCTTGACAAAAGGTCAAACCTTGAAGTGTCATTTATGCCTTCATTATTAGATAACAATTCCATCTTTCTTTCCATTATTATTTTCTCACAAAACTTATGCACAACTTTGACAGCTTCATGAAGTGTTTTTTCAGACCCTAATTTAAAAAACCTCATGGGCTTCCACAAAAAATAAGGGATCAAGAACCTTGTCAAACTCGCGATAGTCGCTCTCTCAAACGCCTTCGCGAAAGGCGTATCTGGCAACTCGACCTCCAAACACCCTGTCTCGACACCAAACGCCACTGCACAAGTATTCTCAAACGTAAACCGAAGAAGCACATCTTGCAAATCAATAACACACCCTTTTTTCGCCTCTAAAACCTTCAACAACTTGTCATGCACAAGTGTCGTAATAGACTCCATCGTGAACCTCACGAATCGAGCCGAATGCATCTCAGTGTTCGCCACACGACGCTGCATCTTCCACGAATCGCCATCGGCATTAAAGATCCCATCTCCAAGAAAATCATACAATCTTTCTTTATAAGCTTTCCCTTTAGGGAAATTATTAAAATTTGTCTTGAGCATATATTCTATTTTAACAGGATCACTTGTGACAATCCCATGAGTACCACTCATGCATAAGCCTCTAAAGTAAATGGTTCCACCATATTTGATCAAAGCATCACCACCCTTATCATAAATATTGTAAGCATATGGCACCACCGTAGGAAGTATACCGAAAACGGGCCATATCATCGGACCCTTGGTCGTGAGTCTTTGAAGTATCGAGTTGAGGATGAAGACGATGAACAGGATCGTAACGACATCAGAGAACAATAAATGGGAATATAGCCATCTTGTTGAAGAGATAACAAGGTTAATGATCATATTGTAGTGCGTATTTTGTTTTTGTTATATGAATTGTTTGATTTCATGAAATAATGCACGAGGGATATGATTACAAGAATTTAATCAAATTTAATGAAATTGATCAATGTATTTTGGTTAAGGAACATATATACATTGTTAGATGTAAGTTTATGATTAATGATGATTGTTAATGGAAGTATTATATCGTTTTGTAACATCTATCCTACCACATAAAATGTGTGATTTAGTACAAAACTCGTGCTATTTACGTGTTTATACTAATTAAATTACTTGTAATGAAATATTATTAGGAAAATTGTTGCTATAGCAATGTTATAATTAAGTTTTCTGTGAAAAAGTAGATTATATCGCATTTTCTCATCGTGCAAAATTACCATGGATAAATTTGGTAGATTTATGATTCAAAATTCTTACATTTGTTGGTAAGTTAATTATTGAATTAGCAACAAACTATATGTTTTACTATTTTATGCATTATAACAACTTTTGCGGCAACAAACCGTTACAAGACGTTAAAGAATTAAAACACGATAGAAGACTTATTCTCGTTAAAGATTCTATCAATATTTTTGTATACTTTCAATTTATTAAAGATCGATGGCATTTATTTATAAACCTCAATAAATTTTAAAACTTGTTTTTAGTGGTCATTTTAATGTTAGAGTATTAAGCTATTTCCTCATTATCCCTATAAAATCCAATATCTTAACTAAACTATATTATTTGCTTTACTAACAAAGAGCTCACACATTATTTTTATTTATTTATTATTAGTTTTTTTGTGGTTGGCAGATTGATAGACTTTTCACATTAATGTCATCCTATAAATAATCTATATCTATACTACTATATAATACATCTTTTTGGATAGAGATGTAATTTTACAAAAAATACAAGTTTTAAAGCAACATGTACAAATGAGTGCATCACATTTAAGAGGGGTAGAATAGAAATTTGATTAAAATTTTAAGACACTTTAGGGGTAATATGGTAAATTTATCCATTAAATTTAATAAAACTTGACATTTTTGCCATTGTCTCTTGCATGTATTTAATAAACATTATTAATATATTATTTTAATAATATGATATTATTTAATTCACTTCATTAAATTTTATTTTATTTATGATACTATAAATTGACATTTAAATTTATATTTACTAATTATATTTTTATAACTAAATAA
>BJCM01083544.1:0-22649 GCA_018326385.1 Flaveria bidentis | reverse complement strand
GGGTTGACACCCCCACCCTCGTTGTTGGTATACTAGTTAGTACCAACAGTCGCCAGGAACGGGCCTTGGGTGAATATATTCCGACAAGATTCTTTGTGTACGTCGTTAGGTTTGGTTGTAAAGCTCATGTCATGTGATTTTGCTTACTTATAACTGTATTCGCGGTATTCCGCAACAAACATTATACAACATCAATTACTTATTTACTATTAAACCTGCGAGCTCACCAACAATTTTATTGACCATTTTGAGCATATCTTTTCAGGTGACAATGCTAACTGAGGATCTAGGTGTGTTGTCTTGTAGAGACCCTAGGATGCATTTTGAGACTAAGCATACATTTTGGAAATATTGTTGTAGTCTGTTAAACAACATTACTCTTTTGATACTTGTTCCCGGGTTGTAAGAAATACATTACAATATTTACATCTATGTTTGTGTGATCATTTGCTTGTGCATGTTTATGGCTATGTTGTCGTGAATATTGACTAAACACGACACAAGTCCCCTTGTTGTCGGGTGTCGTCATGACACGCTTCTCATCATTATTATGTTGCATCTTTATCGCTTACCATGTGTTATGACGATTCCCGTCTCGTTACATCCTCGTGTTTTCGCTCTTAGCGGGGGTGTGACATGAGTGATTGTAAATAAAGAAGAGAAAAATATTATTATTTATCTATAAATTCAAAAAAATATTATTCAACTCTTATAAATTTTATAATATTTGTGGAAGTGGTTGTGCTTGAAGATAAGATAAACGATAATAAGAATAATAATTTTTAACGTAATTATAGTGATAAAAACAAATACCAAGATGCTAATGTTATAAGATTTTTATATCCTTATAATAAGGACCTCTAAACGTTGAATGACTTCATCTTTCGAAATGAAGAACAAATAAGAATTCATGTCAAGACCCCAAAATCAAACACCATAGATCGATCGATTTATACAATTCCCTAATCGTATTCCAAATTATTATCAAACGAGGAATTTCGTGTAAATTGCAAGCAATTATGTGATTTTATTGTGTTATTGTTGCCTCCATCCCCCGCGAAAATCCTCTTGAGTTATTCAAACAATCATCATCATCTGTTTACAGTAAGATCCACTTGTCACGTATCTATTCGAGACGTGAATAATTGCTCTATAGAACTTCACGAAGGTTGGGGATTTCATCTACCGTACGTGAGTGCTGCTCTTCTCTTCCTATTTGTATTTGTTTACTTGCTGAACAAATTATTTAATACCGACGGTTTAATGTTTTTGTTTTCAAATGAATAAATCATATATAGTGTGCGAGTTTATAATGTGGATTTTTGCTTACAAAAACGCATGTTGTTGATAGAATTACCATATATTAACACCATGGTAGTGTTTTGCTTGGATCTAGGGTTTATTGTGCTTAGAGAGTTGAGAATATGTTGGTGTTTATGTATGTTGGAATCAAGTTAGGGTTTTTGTTTATGAATAGAAATAAAACTAGGGTTTACATGACGATGGGCTCCCTAATGTCTCTAGGGTTTTTGTTTAGGCACAAGATGATATTTTGGTACTTTACCCTTAAACTGATGATCACGAGTTGACTTTGATGCATTGGTAAGATGGGATTCGTTACAGTTTGTTGTAGGTTATGCAGTTAGCCTCTGATTGTTTCTGTAAATTATGACCCTGGCCATTTTTTGTATATTAGGAGTTAATGCTTAAAAAACCAAAAACTTTGGTCTTAAAGCGATATTAATATGCAAACTTCAATAGGTAGTATAAGTTACCTTTGTTTTCACATACATTAATGGAGGTGTTGTCTTTTTCTTGATACAATAATATTAAATAGAAGACCTAATTGTTGAAAAGAACAATTTATTTTGGTTCTACATTTATTTTCATGCACTAATTCCAGAATGCTACATTTATGTATGCCTTCATGCTTCATGAACTTGAAACTTTTCTTAAAATCCAAAGCAATGTTGCTCTAGTTAAGTTTGCCGATGTAGTGATAGTTGTACATTGTTCTGCAGCTTGGATTTTAGTAGGAAAAGAGGCTAGCTATATGTTTTTAAGGTCCAGTTTTATTTGTGGTGTCAAATTGTCAATATGAAATTTTGACAAACCCTTGCAGTTTTGTAACTTAGATGTATGTACTGTAATACAGTTATAGATTAGTATAATAAAAGAAGTATTTTTAAACTTTTTAGTTTGAACAACATGAACTTTCAATAGTAAAAAAGCATTTTTTTATATTCGTAATACTAATATGAAATTACTAGGATACAACCCCGTGTATTATACGGGTTGATTAAAAATATTAAATAGTTATTAATTAATAATAAGGAACTGTAAAATATTATTTTGATATAAGATATAACTGGAATTACGTATAAGTAGTTATTTTGATTAATTGATAAAATATTTATATTATTTCTAAAACTTTCGTTATAAAAAATATTGTTTTGAAAAAAATTTCATTTTTTATATTGTTGTTTAAAGACTTCAGGTTTGTTTTGTAAAATTATTTTATATATAAAAAGAATGATTTTCAAATAATCTCAATATTATAAAAATATTCGTTGTTTTAAAAAAATCATAGTTTTAGAAAAATTTGTTTTTGAAAACGTGTATTTTTTAATCAAAGTATTTAGTTTTTATTTATTAAATAATGTCTTTTAATATTATTGATTTAATAAGAACTTAAATTTATAACATAGAGAGAGAAAGAGAAAAAATTAGAAATTATTATTTGATTTTTTAAAATAAAATAGTTAGTTTAGGCGGGAAAATAAATGAGAGAATGAATGTGGTAATGACATGTGTCAAAAAATGTAAAGGTTTATTAGTATAGATTGTCAAGATGATAATATTTGCTTTTATATAACCAATTAATAAAGATACAATAATCTTTTTAGTGACATGCCTTGTATATTTGCAACATTTATTTTCCGCCAAACTAAAATTCAATTATGATTACAAAATTTTGATATTTTTATATGACTAATTAATATATCTAGAAATTTTAGTGTTAATGACTAATTAATATTTCTATCAAGGTATCTATTCACATGACTATTGTGGAAGTGTAGCAACTGAAAAATCATAGCAAAACAGGTTAGTTTAAGAAGCATCCTAACTATTTTACTTGTATGAGTTGTATTGTTGAGTAGGCATGTGAATAAATGATCTTGATATAAAGACTACAAGAGGCTTGTGATTCGAGGTTGAAGATGTGTATGAATTCCATAAATTGTATTTTTGTCTCTCTTAACGCCATGTAGCATAAAGCAGTTGGAGGATGAAATTATAAATGTGAACCAAAGTGTGAAAATTATGGTAACTTGAAGTATGCGAATATAAATGTCATGTTTCTTTGATCAAACTTCTACTATCTAACTTTTTCCCCTTGATGCTAAACTCAGTGTTGCACCGATTAAGTGTTTAATTGTTTACTAGAGGTTAAAAATGAAGATGACTAAATCCATGGTCTTTCAGCTTTCATATCTTCATGGATTATAATTGATTTAGGATTAATGTTCCGTTTGTTTAGCTAATAAACTCACATGATGATTGAAACTTGGATATTACTAAATAACTAGATTTAAGCCCCCGCGTTGCGGCGGAGGGCATAAAATCATGTTAAGTAGCATTAACATAGCAATATCCACACCAGCGTTAGCGGCCACCAACACCGGATAATACTCACACTAAAAATTAAATAAAAACTGAAAAAATAAACCGAACGGAAAAATAGACGAATATTAAACCATACATGTGAAACATAAAACATTAAAAACAAAATAACTAAGTTGATTTTAGGACCACCCGCACGTTGCGATGGGGCCGCTAAACGGGAAGAAATAGACGTAACAACGGTAAACCACATGTGCACGTTACAAAGTGTAACTTTTAAAATTTAGAACGAAATGTAAATGAAAATTTTGTTAGAGATGAAAAATGTAGGTTACAAAGTTGAAAGTAGTATTTTGTAGGGTTAAATTGTAAAAGATGTAAAAGTATTGGGCATACAATAAAAAATTATATAGTTGTATCATATGCATAAAAATGTATATTCAAGTTAGTAATTAGAATATATATAACAATAGCTAACTGTCAATCATCTTAACTGAAATGGGTGAGGGCGGATCTTGGAGCAACCGAAAAATTGATAAAGTTGTTGCTTTATGACCTTTAGGTCATGGGTTCAAGCCATGGAAAACAACTTTTTTTTACAAAGTGCAGAGTAAGGCTACGTACATCAAATCACGAAGCGATTCGAGTATCCGACCCCTATCTGAACCAAGTGCAAAACGTTAGTTAAGTCAAACACCGTGTACGCTCTTAAATTAAATGGGCCTAACTAGTGTTGTTTGTCCCAAATTTAATACATTTTCCACCATTTATAACCTTTTTGTTCACAACCCTCTTTCCATTTTATCCGCAAATTTCACCCTTTGAACTTCCATCCCTTTTCCTATGATAAGTAAATATCGAATCCTCTTGTTGATCAAAGATACTAGAAAACCTCAGGCGTTCCTTTGAAGAACACAATTGCTTCATTGTTGCAGCATAGCTGAAGATCTTGAGAAAAGCTTTGTAATTTCTTGATATTGGGGAAAAACATGTCATCGCCGGACATTGCTGGAATTTTGGATCAATCTAAGGAGCTTGATCGTTTAAGGAAAGATCAAGAGGAGATCCTCCTTGAAATTAACAAGATGCATAAAAAGCTACAATCAAGTAAGTATCATGCCAGCTTTACTATTTACCCTAATGCTTTCTTATTTTCGTTGTATTCTTAGTATTGAATTTTGTGAGTTTACTTTATTATAGGAACAAACAATATCGTAGTGTTTGGTTCTTTGTTTTTTGTTATCAAAAATTGAAAGATTTATGCTAGTATTTTTCATTTCTAATTTGGTTCTCTAGGGTTTGATATCTACGATGGATATAGTTGATCGCATAGGATCTGTCTCTGAACGAAGTCTGTTAGATGTTGTACGAATATTTATATACCTAAATTGCATATTTGATTTTTATGCTTGAGAGTTAGTAATTTACTCGCTATGCTAAGAAATTCCAGAATCTGATATGCGTAAAGCCATCATGTATTGTGGATGATTGGCTGTGTTTTTAGCGGGGAATGTGATAACAGTAGACATGTGTATATGTATTGTTTATCATATTGTTTACGTTTTTGGAGGTTTCCTAACAGAATGAAACTTTGCAGTTACATGAAAACTGGTGCTAATAACAAAACAGAAATGAATGATGTTTGAGATTGATTGAATAGCAAGTTTTATTAGTAGCATTTGTAAGACACTTTTATTGAAGGAACAGGTAGCCTTCTTAACTTGTAAAATAGGGCATTATGTTACACTCTGGTTCCAAGTCAAAATCTGCATCTAAATCAGGGCTACAGATAATTGTCTTGACTCTTGTGCTTGTAGCTATTTGATTATTCTTATTTTTTACTTGGAGATTCCAAGTTCACAAGCTTTTCTTTCAATTTTGGTGGATTTTGTTTTAATTAGCAAGATTTTCTCTTTTATGCGGCTTTCCATCTGAATAAATGTAAGTCATTTAAGTATTAAGTGATGCCAACTATATAAATAGGTGTCTTATTGTCTTATTCATCCTAATATAAGTTTGATCCTATAGGTCAATCTTCTAAAGATACCCAGTAAAATCCCACATATAGGCATATAGCAGAAGCTACTAGTAGGGTTGGGGAGGGTGGGAGGATAGCAAACATTTCCTCTATCCCAGGGTTAGAAAGGCTACTCCCAATTAAGACCCTTGGCTTTAAAGACCCCTTTTTTACTTCTTCTTCTACCCTTTTTTTAATACCCGTAAGATCCCACTCATAGTAGAAGCTACATAGGGGTTGTTTGGCAGCATATTAATCAGCCTCTGAATGGTTCAGATGTCTGAATGGTTCAATACTTAATGGTTCAGACTGTTTGTTTCCCAAACAAATGTCTGAATGGTTCAGACATTTGCCTCTGAATGGTTAAGCATTATACTAATGCTGAATGGTTAAGAGGTCTAATGCTGAATGGTTAATACCTCTTATCTAAATTGGTCAGACATTTGCCTTTGAATAGTTAGCGATATACTAGCTTTTAATGGTTCAACACTTATTGGTTCAAACCTCTTATTGGTTCAGCACTTAATGATTCGGAAATTGCCAAACTTCTACATAGAAAGGTCCATCGTGTAATTTTACAAAATAGTCACTGCGTATCATTACAATTGTCTAATTTATATTGTAGTGTTTATAACATTTTGAATTATATTATATTATATCTATTAATCTGTGTTCTTAGTTGAATAATATTCTAATTGTAATTCTCTTACCATGCAGCTCCTGAGGTGGTGGAAAAGCCTGGTGATACTTCGCTTTCAAAGCTTAAAATGCTCTACATCCAAGCAAAAGAACTTTCAGAAAATGAAGTAGCGTATGTCTATCTTTAAACTGTTGTTTCATTATATATATATTTTCCTCAACAGCATTTCTTACCATTTTTAATTTATTTTGGGTGCAGTGTTTCCAGTCAGTTGTTAAGTCAGTTGGATGCTTTGATACCTTCTGGGCCTACTGGCCAACAGCGGAGAAGGATGGGTGAGAATATGCATGATAAAACATGTTCTTCCCTTCATTGTTTAATATAATTGCGTGTTTGTCACAGTTATCAGTTTGATAATCATATTCAATTGTATAAGATCTTCATTGATCAGAGATATTTTTGACAACCCTGTTCCTTTCTTCCTTTGTTCATAATTATCCTTGACAACCTTCATAATGTTTGCATACTCTACCAAAAGCTTTATGAGTTTTTTTTAATACCGCAGAAGGTAACGATCAGAAGAAGAAAAGAATGAAAGCTGATCCAGATGTACCAAGGGTCTCTCCTTCTCTTCGGAACCACCTTGATTATCTTGCAAGCTTAAAGGGGGAACAAGTAATTTCACACTTTTTACAATTTTATATTTTCAATTCTTTTTTAGAGATGATTTTATTAGCGTCCTTTCTTATTTTACTATGCTTGAATGTATGATGAATGTGCCATGTAAATATAACTTTGACAGGTTGCCGCTAGGGTAACTCAGGAGGATGCTGACAAAGATGAGTGGTTCATTGTCAAAGTAATTCACTTTGATAGGGAAACACGAGAGTATGTATATTTCAGATTCAGTCTTTATTCAATTTGGAGTAACTGCCTGCTGTTTGTTGATAATTGGTGTATCAGCATTCAGTACAAATTATAAGCAATATGTTGATTATGGAACTCTCATTGTGCTACGATGAAATTGCTTAATCTGTTAATTATATCTTCTGTTTACCCATTGGTAGTTGCACTGAAGTTAAAAAGAATAGTATGTTAGGTACATTGCATGTTGGCTTATTAGATCATGATCTGATATTGCTCTTAAAAATACAAGCCGAAAAAGAAACTTGTATAAATTCTTCAACTGATGGTGACTTGAAACACATTTTGTATGTTGAAAGATTTGAATGCATATATGGGAGTTTATTATGTGACTTTTGATGTTTTCTCTAGTATCTGTTGAATGTCTATATGATTTGTGACATTATGCAGATTTGAAGTTCTTGATGAGGAACCAGGTGATGATGAAGAACCAGCCGGCCAGAGGTATATGTTGTTTGTGATTTAATGTCCTAAACTAGGTTTAGCATTAGTGGGGGCAATTTTAAACTGTTTATCTGAGAATTTGTCTAATACTATTTCAACTTTTGACTGGTCAAATGTTTCAAATTATAAATATTAACCTAAAAAGTAAACCGAGCAGCCAACCGGTCACTAAAATCTTATTCAAGTTTGATCTGTTAACCAAACCGCCTCATCCTCTCATATTAGCACATGTAACTAGACTCCACTTTTGATTGTGGAAATTCAAACTTGACACCCTTTGAATTATGCTTAGATCAATTTTTCTATTTTTTAGCTCAAGATATTTTTTTAAATGATTTTAGGAAGTATAAGCTGCCTATGTCCCATATTATACCATTCCCAAAACGAAATGATCCATCTACTGCTCAAGATTTCCCTCCTGGAAAACATGTGTTGGCAGTTTATCCTGGAACCACTGCTCTGTATAAAGCAACTGTTGTGAATACTCGCAAGGTAATTTTACTCCATACACCTTTTTATTGACACTTCTTATTTAAGCTTCTTTTATGACGCCATTATGCCAATGACATGTAACTAATGTCTTTGTCATTCTCTTTCTGCTGTTGCTGTTGTTTCTGGACCTAATGTGAAAATCTACAGAGGAAAACTGACGAGTAAGTTTAAACTCATTTGTCCTATGAAATTACTTGTGAAAGATATGTGATGTTGGGGAACAATCAAATGAGTTGAAGCACAAAGTTTATCTTCAATATGGCCTCCTAAATTGTTTTATGCAAAGATTCAGAATGATATATATTTTTGGTGCCTTGTTATTTATATATTTTTTTTAAAGATGGACAAAAGATGCATTGTTTTACCCAACCCGGGCACATACTTAAAAACAACCTGTTTTGACTTTTGATCTGTTACCCAACCCACCCATAGCAAATAGTGCCAAGTGGTAATAACTTGCAATCAATCTAAAAGTGTAAACGTTGCAGTTTTGAATTATATGTCTCTTAAAGGAAAATTTGTATTTGTAATGATAGATAATTGTGGATTTTGTTAGAAGGGAGAGTGTGATAAATTTGTGCAGCAAGCACTGCTATGGTTGTTTTAAACACGTTTAAAACCACCAATTTTGGGGGCAAGCAGTACAGGCCATCATATTCCAAATAAAACAATGGTGATGTATCGACTTTTATGGTCAATGAAGTCAATCTTGAGAATGGAAATTGACTCTTTAATTGGTTTCTATTGGTTTAGTTGTTATTTTCTGAAAAAATCTACAATAACAACAAACAAATTGTTTTTAATTGACCTCTGTTTGAGAAATGACTTGTTTGACCTTGAAAGTCAAATTTCATACCATTTTTATTTTTTACTTGACTCTTAAATTGGTTTTAATTTGGCAGTTATGTTCTTGAATTTGATGATGACGAGGAAGATGGATCTTTGCCTCAACGACACGTGCCCTTCCACAAGGTAGTTACCCTCCCTGAAGGGCATCGCCAGTGAAACAAAACAAAGATTGATCTCATAAAATTTGCTAATCATGAAGTTACATAGTTACCGTGAGGTTGTATTTAAACTTTATTTTTCGTGTCAACATGTAATATAAACCAAAACCAAATGCTTTTTTTCTTTTTACATGTTTTCTAGAATTAGTGAAGTTGTTTTAGGTTTATGTTTTCAACGTTTTTTTTGTTATTTAAGAGCAAGACTGTTGGGTCATGTTAGTTAAGTTTTGGCCTTTTGGGTAGGTGTGAGTAAAGAAATAATCAAACCAATTGAGATGTTGCAAGTGAATAGCCTTAAAAATCAACATATATGTTTTTAATAAGTGATTACATATTGTACTGGATTTGTTACATTCCCTTTTAGTTAACATACCGCTTGCTCATTTTTAAATTTTAAAAAATAACATGTTTGTTGTGTTTTATTCAAACTGGTACATAATCGATGGTTCTTGGTGTCTAGAACTGGTGGTAAAACGATAAATCAATCAAAACATCCTTTTACTAATTGGATTAACCAGACCATATATAGCTGAAACATATCAGCTTTGAATTTAAAAGACAAAAACATTAGTTATCGGTTTTTCTTTACCTGTATTAACCAAACCTTATTTAGCCAAAACCGATCAGCTATGAAAATTAAGAGACTGAAACATTAGTTATAGTTTTTTTTACTAACTAAATTAACCAAACCATAATTAACCAAAACCAATGGGCTTTAAAAAATAAAAATTATAAAAGTGAAATATTAGTTATAGGTTTTTAACTTACTGAATTAACCACCCATATTTAGCCGAAACCAATAGGCTTTGAAAATTAAAAGACTGAAACATTAGTTATAGGTTTGGTTTGACACTTAAACAAACCATACCCGCCCTGGTTCCTCAAACAAGTTAACAGAATATGTTGTAGATTTCAACAATAAATAAGATTCCCATACATATGAAATTGTTCATTACATGAAGGATTAAAACTCTAGAGCTTCTACAAGTGAATGATAAACAAGATATAAATAGTTATGAAATTGTCCAATACATCCATCTATGCTGCTTGTGCCCCCTTCTTTACTCAAATGCTAGATAGATTTACAAAATCTTACGCACGTCGATAAAAATATATCAAAAAGAAAATATGTCCAATATACCTTCTGCAATCTGCATCGCCATCTTCCTCGATTTATCCAAAATATCCTTGAAATAAATTCATAATGTATTTTAGAATCCATCTATGAAAAATGAGTATAGAACTCTAGTTACCTGATTGAAAAAAATAAAGATTCAAAATCTTGCAGCCTCCTCTTCATCATCATTATCATCTCCCCATAGTTGCTTTCTAGCAATGACAACCCTTTCATCACTAAGAGATAAAGCATCGGTTTTTGGTTCTACCTCCAATGAATATCCATCCCATCTTAAGGCAGTCAAGAACTTTCTGATGTGGTCAACAATAGTTGACTTGTCTCTTATGATGACAAACCCTTCGGGCCTTAGCATACGATCCATCTCAATTAGTAAATCTTCCACGCTGCAGCCACGATCCTCAATCTCTGAAAAGACCAACCATGCGTGAAGCAGGTCGTAAGTGCGTGGATATGTTGAAAAAGATTCACACCTGCAAGCACACAATCCCATTAGAATGTTCCAGGGTTGTCATTTTTGAAGATATAGTTGAAAAATGAAAAGTTGCTAAATGTTTTATAAAGAAAGTGCAAACCAATCGTGAACTGTTCCAATCAATCCACGGTCATAAATAATCTTCAATTTCGAAGACGCGTTAACAGGAGCAACATTCATCACCCAAACATCTTTATCCTTGAGAGCAGCAGCAAATCCACCAAGATTTGAGTTCATATCAATCACATTTCTAATCGAATCTTTCTGTATCACTGATCTCATCTGCTTCCAATAGTCGGTCACTCTCTGATACCATGTGTTCTGCATCACATCATGACAATTATGTAACACTAAACTATCAGTAAACAACCAACAACAATTTCTTCAGTAAATTAGATGCATACAGTGTCTTCTTGAAACTGATCAGCACTAACACCAATTTCATCAAGGCGAGGAGGTGGTGCACTAAGCCTACTCGGCCATGGTTGAAGTCCACTACCTTTTCCCTTGTGCATCTCTGTATTACCAAAATAAAAGGTATAAAAGACAGGATATATAAATACAACTGCAGAAATTATACAATTAGACACCACTTACTTGTAGAGTATGGAGTAATGCATGCGCTCATCTGCACATTCCAGCTGACATCTGGATCACTATCTGCACTGCACAGAGGCGGGTTGGTTCCCGGTGCTCTTTTAAGGTAACAGCTATTACTTAGTGATTTAGCCCATATAACCGTTTGATCTCTCCTTGAAACAACTCTCCAACACATCCTTTTCAATAGATCATGCATAGCATTCCAAATTCTTCTATTTTCATCATCATGTGCATATGCTTCTGGTGAAGAATACACAAAATAACCTCCTGGTCTAAGCAATCTATCTAATTCTAAAAGCAGAATCCCATCCCTCTGGAGCCAATCTATCCTACAACGCGAACAATGAGCCAACTCAAACGATCTACTTGGGTAAGGCAGTCTTTTGGTACCCAAGACTCCCAATGTTGACGGAATCCCACGCTCAAGCGCAAACTGAATTTGATTTTGATGCACGTCATTTGGTGCAAGAGACATAGCTATGATACCTAAGGGTAAAAGATAAGCCCCAAAACTTGCAACCCCACAACCCACATCAAGAACAGTCCTGATATTTCCTCCGTTGTTGAGTTTATCACCAGGAAACTTGAGCATCTATATCATCATGATGGTTATGCAAGTTAATCAAACAAAAATGTAATCAAACAAGAGTGTGCACTAATTCTTTAAACTATAACTTAAAAAGTAGTCAATGATATCAAGATGACCTACCGATGCAATCGAAGTTATGTACTTATCAGCACCATAATGAAAATGGGTTCCTCCACCAGGAAATCTGATCTTTTCCCCAACCACTGTCATCCAGTTTTGATCCGATTTCTCCTGCGCAAGATGAGTATGCGGTATGTTTGCCTTCCAAACCTCGTCCCTGCTTTCCGGCCACCTAATCGGGATCTGGATACAACACAAATTATCATTCACACCTACTCTCTGTTCACCTAATTGCAAAATCAACATCTGAATTGTAAACTAACCTTGTATCCAACTGGAGGAGGAATGAGGCAATTATATCTCCTAGTTGCAGGTGGACAATGTCGTTCATAATGCTCCATTAATGTCAGATTAAGCTTCATCTTCATCTGGTAGATAAGATGTCTATCCAAACAAGGTATCAACTCCGAGTACCTCATATCACAAACCTTCATCAAAACCACCAGTAATCAAACAAATTAAACAAACCTAATCATTTAATCAGTTTCAAACAACCCTAAACCGTCCAATACCGACTTACAGGTAAGCTTTTGGGAACTTCAGGATTCTGCTCCTGATCTTCAAACAACTCATCGAAATAATCACGCTTCCGTACGAAACTTTCGATGACCGGATCCGTACCGTCGTCAAGCGCAATAACCTCTTCGACTCTCGGCAACGTAGGGGCGAATGTCGCACCATTGTACAAACAAATCAAACCGAGTAACACGATTAGCCCTAGCAGCACCTGCTTCAGTAGCTTTTTCCGGCGAATGAGTTCGCCGGCGGTCGACTTCATTTTCCGATGAGATAGAACACGATTTCAGGTGCGTGATTCCATGAAAAGTGAAAACCCTAGGTGCTGTAAATTCATTGTGTTGTTTTTCAAAGGATGAAGGAAGGAATATATGGGATCACTGTTGGGGGTGATGAAGGTGTGTTGATGATTATAGGCAAGTTGCCGATATGTGTGAATATAATATTATTATGTAAAGATCTCAGAGAGTGTGTGTGTGTGAGAGAGATAGAGATAGAGAGAGAGAGAGAGAGAGAGAGAGAGAGAGAGAGAGAGTCGCCGGAGTTGGAAGTCCGACAGCCGATGTCCGACGGCGATGTGTGATCTAGGTTGGAACTTGTAATAAAAGTTAACTTTGACTTATTATTCGGTAATTATCATTACCACCCCTTAAGTTTGAGAAACGTTTGTTTATTCACATGTATTTAACCTTCTTTTTTTAATAGAAAAAGTTTTTATTTGAGCAGTCAACTAATAAAATCCACCTATTCGAGATATCTTATGGCATGTTTGTGAATGCTTTAAAAAACTAACTTATTGATTTATTGATTTTTTCAATAAGTTAATAAGTTAAAATGGAGTGACTTATTAACTTATTCGCTCACAACAATTACATTGCCGAACACTATAAAATGACTTTTTAATTTTTCAAACGTTAAAAGTTAAAAGTTGATAAAAATAAGCACTCCCAAACACCCACTTAAATAAAATCCAACTATTCGAGGTATCTTAATATCAAAAGCCAAAAAGGCATCATACGCCCTTAAGCATTAGATAGCATTGTGTACACCAAGCCCATTAACCATCCATTTTTGGAAAACCTATGACCTTAAGACTTGTTGCGAAAAAACACGATCCACCAATAGTATTTCACTGTCGGTGAGACTCGAAGACATGAGGTTACCACTTAACAAACGGTTAGTGGTAAACAAAAACGTAATCTACTATTTTTTTGTAATGGCTTGTAAAGGAGGTTGAGCTCAAGTGTGTTGTTAAAGACGTGCTTATGTAGTTATAGGCCGAAGGCTTTTTGTTGTTTAGATCATTTACAACGGAGTTCTTAAAAATATGTGAGTGTGTTTGATATATTATATATAATGATTTTGAGTGGTTGTGAGTGAATGATATAGGAAATAATATTGTGGATTTGTATATTTAAAGAATCATTGTTTAATCTTTTTAAAAAAAATTAATATTTTTTTAAAGTGGTTTTGAGTTGAGTAGAGTAAAAAGTAATGATAAGAATATAAAAAATATTATTTAATTAAAAAAGAAATAAAATATAATGATTTTTAATGTAAATATATAAATAAAAATAAAAAACCAACTGATAAAATCATTTGATAGAATGTGTGTTATATATTACATTTTTTTGTGATTATATATGTTTGAGGATACAACATTAAAGGTATCAACTCGTTACATGTCATGAAGCATGACTTTATTTTTGGTTATGGATACAATAGATTAGATGAGTGGAGTTAGGACCCATATATTCAACCAAGGACAAGCTAACGTTTTAGTACATGACCGATCATTTTTAATTAGTATCTTGTAAAATTATACTGTATTATAATATATTTGAGAATTACAATATTGTCTTTTAATATTACTCTATGAGTTTATGAAGAAAAGTTAACTTTTGTAGATTTGACCATCTTAATTATCTTTTACTCACAAATACCAGTTATATGATCAAGTAACATATAGTAAATAAATAAATTAAGTTATAAATAACATAAATTAGTTAGACTACATTACTACAACTTCAATTTTTGTACTTATTATAATTGATAACACAAATCTCATTATGTAAGCAATAGTTTTTTACGGCAAAAATAGTTAATATAAAGAAATATCCGTTAAAAAAATTAACCAATAACAAAATAAAAGGAATTATATAAGTTACCTTTATGTATAGGTTTTTCAGCCACTTGCTCCATCACATGTTATTATTTTTTTAATAATACCACCTGTGAGAAATTTAAACAATCAAATTAGAAATAAGCTTATCTTTTACATCTTTAGTTTAAAAGATAGACTTTATTTCATGACCTCTAAATAACCCACCAAGCAATCATCAATGGAACCCTAAGAAGAAATTTCTTTGGCTTCTTTGTCTTAAGTGAGTCTAGCCAAGCGCACATTTGATTCGGATAACTTGCAGGAGGGACATTCTTCTCGAGCCAGACCGATATGAATCTCTTGACCATAGTGGTGATATATTTTTAAAAACAAGATCATATGTTCTAAATGTTGGGATATCCACACCTTTATTACATTACTTTTTGGAACACGGATTTCACGTGTTTGTATGCCCTTTGCATTTTTTTGGAGCGTATTTGAAAATTACATATAATCACTAGTACAGTCTAGTAATAAAGATGTATGTATTTCATCCATAAGATAATAAGTTTTATCCTCACTTGAAATATGTTATGTAAATTAATTTGGAGTAAGTTTAAAGTTTGTTAAGACTACTAATTTTATTTTATTTTTGAAAATTACATCACAATAGGTAGAGTAGACAAACTCAATTTTGTGTGTCATCTAACAGCAGACGTAACACAAGAGACATAATACATGTTTCCAATACATAACAAAAAGTTGAGAATCTTAAACGCGACATTAGTTAGACCCTGTTGTCGATCTACGAATCTTGAGAAGATTTCTCCATCATTTTGAGAATATTGGGAACATTTCCCCGTCATTTTGAGTTCATATACTAAATATATTATAAAAGCTTTGATATGTTTTATTATAACATCCAAAATATTGAATGGTTTTATAAACATTTTACTTTATAATTTCTTTTACTTTATAAATTTTTTAATTTAATAAAAGAGTAACTAACAGGATACATATCATATTCATCATTTTTTTAAATGTCTCACTTTTCTTTCATGTTAAATAATTATATTAGCTACTAAAATAAAATTATTTAACTTTTTTTTAATTAGAAATAATTTTATAATAGATTAAGAGATTGATCTTTTTATTAAAACCATTTTTAAAATAATAATTTTTTTACAAAGAGAAATTTTCTAGAACATCAATTTTTTATTAAAATACAAATTATTTTAAAATTGGTGTTTCAAAAAGTAATATTTTTATAAACCAAAATTAATTAAAATTAAAAGTTATAATATATAATTTTTTTAACTTCTTAAATAATTTAAAATACTAAAAACAAAGCATTCCTAAAGTTTAGTTGTATCATCTCTTTCTATCTATCACTCTCATATTTGCTTGTTTATTGCTAGAATGAAACTTTTAACGAGCTCTAATTTTAACGTTTTAAATCTTGACGAGTTTTTTAAATGCAATTATATACTTTTTACATATGAATCTAATCAACCAAAATGATTAATTGACAACTTTATTAACAGTCTCAAAAGTTTAACAGCTCAAAATATTATAACTAGATAGGTTTGGGTCTAGTAAGAAAATAAATTCAAGTTTAAACGCTAAGAATTTTTTGACGTAAATTCAAATCCTATTACTGATAATAGACCTTTACGTAAGTTCAAATCCTATTTACTAATAATAGACGTTTAATCAATCGTGATATAAAATTAAATCATATAAGCGTGTGAGTTTGTTATAAAAAGATATCCATAACTCAATTTAATTGATTTGAGTTCCTTAAAAAGATGGACCCTTCTCCCATCGATAAAATCGATAAAACTATTAATATTTCATCATCCATTTCGCTATCATAAAATACATCCATATTGTAACAACTTGTGTGGCCTACAACTCAATAAACAAACACCCATTTCAAATGATTTCGCACTAAGAAATTGGGTAGACTTTCTTCATCCACCATGTGCACTCTAAAACTTCAAAAGGGAATCAACTAATTCATCCAAAAAGCACTATTGCTTTTCGGAGACATTTGGAATCCACCATTGATGCTTTGAAGAAAGTGATTGCAAACTACAACTGATGCTGTTTCCCCTAATTCTATCAAGGTTTTACTATTTCTGAATCGTTTTGTGTAGATTGATGATTCATTACTTTCCTATCATCTATTCTGATTGAAATCGGCGATTAGGTCTAATTTCTGTCCGATTTGAGTATCAATGGCGTTGATTTCGATTGCTTGTTGTTCGATCGAATTTGCAGATCTGATTTGTGTTGATTGTTGAATATTAAGAGATTAATAATAACCTACATGCCGGTGACATAAGCGGTAGGTGGACGTGCATCCGACTAATCAACAAATTTTTCTATAGAATGTTGCTTTCTTCTCTTTTTTCTAAAAATAAACAATCGATTTAATAGTCTTGCACGTAATGCAGACGATTTCTTAGTCTATAGTCGGCGAAGTTTCTTCGTAACCGCTTATTAGGGTTTTATGGAAAATACCAGTGTGTTACTCTGTTGAATGCGTGGAGAGAAAGTATTAATATTTCGTCATCTTTTATATCTAGGGTATCATCCAGTTTGCTTTATTGGAGATTGTTTAAAGAGATTTTGTTGGAATCTTGCAGATAAGTTAATTTGATTTTGATTCAATTTGATGGGGGGTAAAAGTTCAAAAGGGCCGAGTTATAGGCAGTCATCATCATTTCAGTCGTCCTCATCGTTTTCTGGAAGCCACTATGGCAGTAGTCCCCAACATTCCTATTCATATCCACCGCAAAATATTCAAGATTATCCTGTTCAGGAGGCTTATCCAGCATATCCACAACACTATCCTGCTCCGTTTCCTTCAACTGTTCCTGCGCCAGCTCCGTCTAGACCGCAGAAGAAGCTTGACCGGAGGTATTCAAGAATTGCAGATAATTACAGTTCATTGGAACAGGTAGAATTGTTTGTATTATGTATGGAGTTTGGAAGATGTGATATCGAATGGTATATTATTTGTATCTATTAGGATCTTATGGTCAGTTGGTCTAGGTCAATCTTGTTATAGAATTTAGATAATGCTATACAATATTTTGTCTTTACTCTTTGGATCAGTTCTTGTATATATCGATTCCTGGCAGATCTTTATCGATAATACGCCATACTTTTGTAATATTGTGTGTTTTGTTGTAGCATGCGCAAGTAGTGCTAATAGTTTGTTTCTTTTGGTAGAACTTTATTGATGGCTATGTCAGTGGAAGTAATAGCATGTATTGTGTCTTGTTACTAATAGTTTGCTAGAAAAATCCATTACAAGTAGGATGACACTTTCACTTTTTAACTTTCACATTTTGTGCAGGTTACTGAAGCTCTTGCACGTTCAGGGCTTGAATCTTCTAACCTTATTGTTGGTATCGATTTCACTAAGAGCAATGAGTGGACCGGTAACTTTATTGTTCTCGTATTTTTCTCTTAATAACAATACTTATGGAGAAGCATGTTTAAGTATTTGTTGGTTAAAATAGGTTCAAGGTCTTTCAACAGAAAAAGTCTACATCATATTGGAGATAGTTTGAATCCGTACGAGCAAGCAATAACTATTATTGGGAAAACTTTAGCTGCCTTTGATGAAGATAACTTGATTCCATGTTATGGTTTTGGAGATGGTATAGTTCTGTAAGCTAACAACTATCATTTGCAGTCATAATTTAATAAATGTGGATCTTAAATCTTACATTTTGCTTTTGCTAACAACCGGCAGCATCAACACATGATCAAGATGTTTTCAGCTTTTATCCAGGAGACAGGTTTTGTAATGGCTTTGAAGAAGTATTAAGTAGGTACAGAGAAATCATCCCACATTTAAAGCTTGCAGGTCTGAGATATTTTCTACTGTTTTTGTTTATATATTGCCTTTTTAGCTGTTGGTTCTTAGTCTCTCTGTTTATTTGTCGTGTTGTTACAGGACCAACATCATTTGCCCCTGTCATCGAACAGGCTATGACTATAGTTGAGGAAAGTGGGGGCCAGTATCATGTGTTGTTAATTATTGCAGATGGGCAGGTAGTTTTTATGTTTGATCAGTATGAGTTCCTTTGGTTTTTGTGAATGCTGATCAGTTGATCTATAACAATTGAGCATGTATGTCATGGATTTTGATGTTGGATTGTGACCAGTGTGCACTGCCATGTCTGCAAATGATAGTTGATGTTTGCAGTGTCTAAAGTTTCAATAAAAGTTGAATCATTATTTATGGATGTATTTACAAGATACCTAGTGGGTTATATGGGTTGAATGTAACGTTGCCATATTTTGCAACTAATGTAAAAAAGACAGACACAAGTTGTTAGCCAGGCATTCTAACCTCATCCCGACACTTTGGATTTGTACTAAACATGACCTATTGCAAGCTGAACCTGTAAGTCTTTAATTATATTGTTTTGCAGGTAACAAGAAGTGTTGATACAGAGTCTGGTCATTTAAGCCCACAAGAACAGAGAACTGTAGACGCCATTGTTCAAGCGAGGTGTTTGTCTGCAAACTTTTGTGTTCATTATCTTTTACAGATTAAATTGTTTGATATTTCTATGTGCTCATAAGGAATTGTTATTTGCTCTTTATGTTTTTAGCAAACTTCCACTCTCAATTGTATTAGTTGGAGTTGGAGATGGGCCTTGGGATATGATGAGAGAATTTGATGATAATATCCCCGCACGAGACTTTGATAATTTTCAGGTAAGCAATGATCTGACATTCAGCATTATTTCTATGGTTGTTACTTGTTAGCATTTGAGATAATCAATGACCTGGCAAAAGAAACCTGGTTATCATTCTTTGGGTCATAATGGGTCTTTATCATGATATTTCGGTTATGAGTGATTTTTAGCGGGTCTCTATGGGCTGAAGTAAAGAGAGTTATAAATTGACGGGTCAAGATGGGCAGAGCTACATGATTGAACGGGTCACTTTACCAGAGTAATTCACCTACTATCGCAGCTTCTTGTTCATGTAGGTTACCATCACAGCTTGAAATCTCACTATCGTTCATTGATCTCCTCAAACCTTCTCTTAATTTCTACCTTGGATTCCGATATCGGGAACCTTAATCATAAACCCCAGATTCTTTTATCAACGATTAGTATCAAATTTTTATGCTTTTCTGTGAGTTCATACCGGGGGATCCACGGGCCAGCCCCTATCCTTTAGCTGTCACACAATCACGCAAACAAATTTGTTCCGTTGAGCTTCTCCAGTTACCCGATCTCATGAAGTTTGATGGTAGTTGTATAACCAGTTACAGAGAGTGCGATGGATGGGAGGGGTCCTGAATCAGCAAGTTCACGAGTCGATTAGGGCACTAAGGAGGTAAAAAGAAACCCACACGGCACACACAGTCGCCATTGGTTTGTTAACTAAATTGTATAACTTCTGATCTGATAAAGTCTGCTCATCGCTGACTCGCTGTGTAACTTTGTTTCGATATAAGGTCATGGAAATGGAATACCTATGATCCATTTTCATTTCATCACGGGAAATCCTTAACATAAGGGCTTACAATGACATTGAAATCATGTGTTTGGAGCATGCAGTAGGTTGTACTTCTGTTATCTAAACGTCCAGTACCTATCTCTGTCATATGAAGCTTTTACACTATAATCATTACTTGATAGTTTGATATGCAAATGTTTTGATCTGTAGTGCTTCAATAAATCCATATATGTTATGGTTAATTTTATAATCCACATTTGTTTGGGTTGAATTCATATTTGAAGTTCTGACTTATTGCTTTGAATTACTTTTTTGGGTTATGATTGATATCATAATCCATATTTGGTTGGGTTTATATCTTCATAATTTCTGTCTTGGTTTACGACCTGTTTCGACACTTACCTATTTTTGTCAAAACCCATTTTTACCCGAACCAAAATGACCCAATTCTAAAACTGCCTGTCCTGACTAGAAGTCTAGAACACAACCTGACTCATACCTGTTCTGACCCATTACCCCGCTCGACCTGACCCGCGTATTTTGCCAGATATAATATTGATTATACCTAGCTGTTGGAATATGTTTTGATGTTATTTATTTTTGCATGCTAGTTTGTCAATTTCACAGAAATTATGTCCAAGAATGTGCCTCCAATTCGGAAAGAGACGGAATTTGCTCTCTCAGCTTTGATGGAAATTCCTACTCAATATAAAGCAACAATTGAACTGAATATACTAGGGTAACCAGCGCACTCTTTTCATTTATGTATCTATTTATTTTTATTGTACCGGTTATAGATTATACAAGACTCAGATCCAACTCATTTGTTGGTAAATGTGCGAAATGCAACCTCTACTTAGCTGTGTTTTTTCTTTTGAATTTACAGTAGCCGGAAAGGGGTTTTTTCTAATAGGGTTGCTCTTCCTCCACCGGTTCATAGCGCATCCTCTTTTAGCAGCTCAAAACCATCCAATAGCTTTCAGAATCGATCACAGTCTGACTATGGTCAAACTAGTCATTTTCCTGCTTCCGGCGCCTACTATGATCAAACGAGGTCTCAGAACACGGCTCCACCTGTTCCAAATTCTACATATGACAATCAGGTACAAATAGCTCTGCTTACATATGCTATTCATACATTACGTACACTGGAAATCGAATAATTGTTCTAGTAATAGTTTGTCTAATCAGATCTTAAGATCTATTATGAAACTATACAGAGATAAATACCTTAAGTTTTGCTTGGTCAACACACCAAGTTTTAATCTGACATTTACCCATTGTCCAACCTGTTAATTTTGCCATACGTGATGATGGTGTTTATATTTCTTTACTTCCATTTGCATTTCCTTTACATGTGTGTTTCTTGTAGGTATGCCCCATATGCCTTACTAACCCAAAGGATATGGCGTTTGGCTGTGGCCATCAGGTACTTCATTATCTTCATCCGTATTCTTCAATGTCAACTGACTTCATATTCGTATAGTCAACTCACTCATGAACTTTGGTTCCTGTTTTTGCAGACATGTTGTGAATGCGGAGAAACACTTCAGTCATGCCCGATTTGCCGAAAATCAATTGAAACCAGAATAAAGCTCTACTAATTTGCTGTAAGGTGTTTTTTTGTTTGTTTGATTTGTTTTATAAATTGTTGCCTGAGTTGTTTTGTGGATTTGTAAATGAAAGTCGATGCTTGTGTACAGTCCTCTGTTTGGATTTTTTTAATATTTTATTAATGCTACTTGAAGTCTCTCGCCCTTTGGATGGTTTTTTTCATGTTTACATACTTCACTTTAATCATCACAATCATAATCTTTCTACTTTAATAAAAAAATAACTTAAAATGTTACATATTAGTACCACAATTATCTGCACCAAAATTTTCCTGCCTTTCTCGTATTAAATATATTAAATAATTATCTGAATTACTAATAATATTATTTAAAATTAATATAGATCTCTTAATTACTAATATTATTTAACATTTTTTATATTATTTCTACATAAACAATTTTTATATAAATAATAAATTTTTCTAAAGCATAAAACGTTTTTAAAAATATAAGATATCTCAAAATTGGTATTTTTAAAATTTTAACAACTTTCATAATGGTGTGTGTGTGTGTTGTGTGTGTGTTGTGTGTGTGGGGTGTGTGTGTGTGTGGTGGAAAGGGAGTTGTGTTGAGTGTGTTTGGTAGGGAATGCTTATAATAAATATAGAGGTTTGTGATTTTCTTTTTCACATCCCTGCTGCAAAGTTACGCAGCTGATATTATCATGATTTTCTTACCAAAATTAAGTTAATCGTTTTCATGATGATTTCTTTTAACAACTTTCATAATGGTTTTATCTTTTAAAATACTTTATTTATTTACTTGGTTAGTGTCTATTATGTTACACGGGTGTACAAGTATTTAAAATGATACATTAGTAGATAAATTAAATTAATATGTATATATGATAAAT